>JARSSU010017547.1:0-24961 GCA_029619165.1 Eurosta solidaginis | reverse complement strand
CCATGGACAATCCTTACCTTCTTCTCAATGTACGTAATAATAAGGAATGAGTTTGTAAGCGTAAGTTAATTTTCTTACCTTTCATCATACAAGAACAGTAAAACTTGGAGTGGGACGGGAGGGCGCAAAAAAGCTGGGTAGCAGCATCAACCCAACACAACCTACTACCAAATAATAAAAAATCAATATATCACTATAAAAACAAAATAAAACTACCAACGTGTTATCTTATTAAAACAAAAAACATTCGACGACACACCAAAGATAAACTTTTTTAAAGTATTACACAAAAAACACTACTACCAATTTCATCCCAAAATATTCTCAGAGAAACTAGTCCCATCAAGGTATTCATAATTATAAATAATAACCAAATAATATATAACATATAAAAATTAAATCTAAAAAAAATCTACAAATAACAAATAAATAATAAATTATACAATATCCTAAATAAAAACATACACGAAATATTAATAATCAATCAGTTACATATATAACGCAAGCAAACAGCCACACAAAGGACTAAGGACAAACCAGCCAGATAAATTTACTTAGACACTAATATACTATATTAATAAATTCATAAAACTATAATAAAAAAAAAAAAAAACCCCTGCGCTTTAATAATAACATAAACAATCAAAAAAAAAATAATTCATTAACATAAATATAATACAAAATTTACTATTAAATACAAAAATAAAAACATACGCGTACAATCACTATATATAAATACGAAAAAGACTTTATAATAATATTAATAACACCAATCTATACATATACAACTATATACATATTTATATAATTTATCCATAAAGATAATACTACTTAAAAACATAAAAACACATAAATTTACAAATACAAATAACAATATCAATAATTAACTATATATCATTATCTACAATATACAAACAATAAATAAAGTCTTTATATAATATACATACAATAATACATAAACAAATCATAAAAACAACACACCGAACAGTTCATCTGCCATATTCTTCTCCATAAAACCTTACGTTTGTTTTCAAATTCTAAGTGCCCAGAGAAACAAAGCTCAGCAAAGTTATCCTATCTCACAAGCCAGGGCCCGGGCCCAAAGGCGATCTGCACCAAAATCCAAAACATAAAATGGCAACCCACTACAACAGATCGCTGAGCTCAGAATATAAACACATGCCGGCCACACACACATCAAATAATTAAAAAATCAAAACCACAATCATTCAACACATTCACAATTTTAGGTCCCGCCCGGCAGTCCCTCCGATTGTAGGCAAACTTAAAAAGAGGCGCAACGTAATTTGAAGAGTGAATAGTGCTCATTTTGTTTCAAAAAGTTGTTGTTGGTGCAAAAATCTATAACTTCCGCTAGGATTGTTCGATTTTAAAAATTCAAACGGCCATTGACAGAATTAATCCTTCTATAAGATTATAATTTTTTATTAAAATGTTTTTCATTATAAATTTTTTATGCAAATTAATGCAAAAAAAAGTGTACGCAACGCAGTGGCGTATTGAGGGGGGTCAAGGGGGGGGGCGTGGCATATTTCCTCGGGCGATACTGACAAGGGGGCGCCAAATTGTCCGCAAAGCAGAACTTCCTGGATTATTTGTATTTTTATTATAACTGATTTCTGGAAAACATTGATTTCGGGAAAAAATATGCTACAATAAAAAAATGCATGCATCTATCCGGAACACTTGCGACAGGTTATGGAATAATTGAAAGCATTTATCGTATTTTCTCACGTTCAACGTTACGCTGGGAATTAATAAAAAATGCTTTAACAAAAACTGTCAAACATGAATCTGAAACACGATGGAGCGCCGGAATACAAGCGGTTAGCATTATCGTCGATGGGCTAGAGAATGTAGTAGAACACTTAGAACAATTAGCAGAGGACACTACACCACAACTAACACCAGAAGCACAGCTGCTGTTGCAAAATATACTAAATTTGAGTTTCATAACATTAATTCATTTATGGTATGAAATCTTAAGGAGGATTGATCGTGTGCAGCTCAGATTACAAGACCCGGCGATGAATTTTAGAGAAGCGTATCATGATCTCAAATCATTAGCGACTGAACTATCCGAAATTCGAGACACTCTCTGTGAAGAAGCGATAGAAAAAGCGAAGACTCTTTGTGACAAATGGGTTTATGATATTGTGACGAATATTAGCAACACTAAGGGATACTATCATCTCTTAGCCGATGCTAAGCAGTGACTTGTATGCACATCATTAAATCAATCATTATGTCTACACATATGTCCATACGAGCAGCGGAGAAGAGACACACAAACACATGCATATATCTTATCTGAGATGCTCACAAAAGAAGGTAATAATTTACTCACGTATATACGCGCATATGAGTCTATAAACGTAGTTTGAGAAGCTATGAACGTAATTGAACCTAGAACTCCGTTAGAATTACTTACTTTTATAATCTCGTATGGAGAAGATGTTTTTCCAAACTTCCGAGTGGCACTTCAAATACTCTTGCCTATCTCAGTATCAATTTCTAGCTGTGAACGTTCATTTAGCAAATTAAAACTGATTTTGACATATTTACGATCGACGATGGGGCAAGGTGACCTAAGTGACCTAACATTATTAAGCGTGTAAAACGAAAAATTTGGAATGATAAATTTTGATGATATCATTGATATAAAAAATATTTGCCCCGGACGCAAGAAAACCTCAACACGCCAAATGGGTATAACAAAGTCTATCGAAGGAGTGTTTTTGCAACATATGTGAGAGATATAAATTTTTGTATGGTCCACTTGAGAAATTTTCACTCAGATGCGCGAGCACACTGTCGTACACAATATGAGTTAATTAAAGAGAGGATACATTTCCTTTAACACTTTCATATAAATAGATCAAAAGTCAGTGGCAAATGTGTTCTTGAACATAATTGTAATGAATTTTGATTTTGAATTTTTAACAGCTAATGTAAACAGCTTTACAGAAACAAAGCTACAATTAATAGCTGTTCAATATCTTTACTGCGAATTTTCTAGTCTTGATGAACTTTAAGTAACTGCTCACATAAGTTCGGAATAGCGTCTTACCCACACTTTGCGTCTTACCAGACCTTTGCTGAGTATCAACGCAACAAAGCTAATCAATTGACATTATACAATCAAGCTAAACCCAAATTCGTGCCTACGGCGTAATTTTGCAATCGACATATTTTAATTGCATAACCGCTTACATACGCACAATTCTAATAATTTATTGTATGTTAAGAATTTATTTTGAAAGTGGCCTAAGTTCATTTAAAAAAATGGAGTTAATGATAACAATAATCACATTCCTATATAATCTTTTTTTTATAAACAATTTAAGTCTAGTGTCAGTAAAATCGCTATGATTTTGGGGACTTGAAAATTACTTAGCTAACAAAATCCAAAAAAAAATTATATTGAAACTGGTTTAAGTCCACTGAAATAAAATTTATTATTTAATATTTATTTAAAATTTATTATTATTAATTATTATCTGGAAGAAGCAATTCATAAAAGATTAAAAAACTCTAGTGGCGAACCTGTAAATTGGCTAAGGATAGTAGTTGAGATGCGATTTATAAAAAATGCACCCTATAAAATGCTTTATAAAGAATCTATGGAAGTGGATAAAGAGTTCAAAATACTTGATTTATTACCTTGTCGGGGAAGACCAAGGAACTTCAACAAAATAAAATTAACACCATTATATAACAAGTAAGGAAAGCTAAGTTCGGGTGTAACCGAACAATACATACTCAGCTGGGAGCTTTGGAGACAAAATAAGGGAAAATCACCATTTAGTAAAATGAACCTAGGGTAACCCTGGAATGTGTTTGTATGACATGTGTATCAAATGAAGGTGTTAATGATTATTTAAAACGTAGTTGACCCTAGTTCTATAGGTGGACGCCTTTTCGAGCTATCGCAATAAGGGTGTACCAGGGGTGACTCTAGAATGTGTTTGTACGATATGGGTATCAAATTAAAAGTATTAATGAGGGTTTTAAAAGGGAGTAGCTCTTAGTTGAATATGTGAAGGCGTTTTCGAGATATCGACCAAAATGTGGACCAGGGTGACCCAGAACATCATCTGTTGGGTACCGCTAATTTATTTATATATGTAATACCACGAGCAGTATTCCTGCCAAGATTCCAAGGGCTTTTGATTTCGCCCTGCAGAACTTTTTCATTTTCTTCTACTTAATATGGTAGGTGTCACACCCATTTTCACAAAGTTTTTCCTGAAGTTATATTTTGCGTCAATACACCAATCCAGTTACCATGTGTCATCCCTTTTTTCATATTTGGTATAGAATTATGGTATTTTTTTCATTTTTCGTAATTTTCGATATCGAAAAAGTGGGCGTGGTCATAGTCGAATTTCGGACATATTTTATACCAAGATAGAATGACTTCAGATAAGTACGTGCACTAAGTTTTAGTTAAGATATATCGTTTTTTGCGCAAGTTATAGTGTTAACGGCCGAGCGGAAGGACAGACGGTCGACTGTGTATAAAAAACTGGGCGTGGCTTCAACCGATTTCGCCCATTTTCATAGAAAATAGTTATCGTCATAGAATCTATGTCCCTACCAAATTTCACAAGGATTGGTAAATTTTTGTTCGACTTATGGCATTAAAAGTATTCTAGACGAATTAAATGAAAAAGGGCGGAGTTACGCCCATTTTGAAATTTTCTTTTATCTTTGTATTTTCTTGCACCATATCATTACTGGAGTTGAATGTTGACATAATTTACTTATATGCTGTAAAGATATTAAATTTTTTTGTTAAAATGTTACTTAAAAAAATTTTTTTTTAAAGTGGACGTGGTCCTTCTCCGATTTTGCTAATTTTATTAAGCGTACATATAGTAATAGGAGTAACGTTCCTGCCAAATTTTATCACGATATCTTCAACGACTGACAAATTACAGCTTGCAAAATTTTAAATTACCTTCTTTTAAAAGTGGGCGGTGCCACGCCCATTGTCCAAAATTTTACTAATTTTCTATTCTGCGTCATAAGTTCAACTCATCTACCAAGTTTCGTCGCTTTATCTGTCTTTGGTAATGAATTATCGCACTTTTTCGGTTTTTCGAAATTTTCGATATCGAAAAAGTGGGCGTGGTTATAGTCCGATATCGTTCATTTTAAATAGCGATCTGAGATGAGTGCTCAGGAACCTACATACCAAATTTCATCAAGATACCTCAAAATTTACTCAAGTTATCGTGTTAACGGACGGACGGACGGACGGACAGACGGACGGACATGGCTCAATCAAATTTTTTTTCGATCCTGATTATTTTGATATATGGAAGTCTATATCTATCTCGATTCCTTTATATATGTACAACCAACCGTTATCCAATCAAACTTAATATGCTATGTGAGCTCTGCTCAACTGAGTATAATAAATTAGCAGTACCCGACAGATGATTTTCTGGATCACCTGGTCCACATTTTGGTCGATATCGCGAGAACGCCTTCACATATACATCTAAGGGCCACTCGCTTTTAAAACCTTCATTAATACCTTTAATGATATCCATATCGTACAAACACATTCTAGAGTCACCCCTGGCCCACCCTAATGGCGATATCTCGAAAAGGCGTTCACCTATAGAACTAAAGCCCATTCCCTTTTAAAATACTCATTACCACATTTCATTTGATACCCATATCGTACAAACACATTCTAGAGTCACCCCTGGTCCACCTTTATGGCGATATCCCTAAATGGCGTCCATCCATAGAACTATGGCCTACTCTCTCTTAAAATACTCTTTAATACCTTCCATTTTATATACATGTCATACAACCACATTCCAGGGTTACCCTAGGTTCATTTTCCTACATGGTGATTTTCCTTATTTTGTCTCCATAGCTCTCAACTGAGTATGTAATGTTCGTTTACACCCGAACTTAGCGTTCCTTACTTGTTATATATATAGATGTATAAGATCAATTAAATCTTCTTAGTGTACAAACATTAGTATATACATATGTACAAACATACATTAAGGTTATGACAAAGGCGGAATGATATGATATTAATAACAAATACATTGATTTCTACTATAAGGTTGGTTGGATCAGCCTTTTTATACCGATATGGATCGGTCAAGTTTGCCTCACTTATTTCGTTATTTTCTCTTTGTCTCAATTTCTATTCATAAACGTGGGAACTTTAAAGCTATGTTTAAAGTTTGATCTCACAACCTAAGGCATCTGCATGCGTCATATCTTAAATGCATACAACCAAAGTGTGTGTAATCTCAATCACATTTTTTATTATTTATTTGTAAATAACACAAAGAAATATTGTCATTTGGACTGCTTATTGAAATATCACTATATCTTAGCTCCCGTTCCGAAAACGTCTATGTTAGCATAAATTCTTTGTTTTGACGTGAGCTCGGCGTTCAGCCGAGTTAGGTTAAAGACAATTTCCAAGTAATTGCATATGTAATAAATCTTTTAACACATTCATCATTTATATTTGTATATACAGTCGGTATATAGCGCTTCGAAGATTCCATTCCACCTGCTACCACAGCACAAAGTCGTCCATTCACAACGGCCGGCGCACCAGCATCTCCAAAACACGTGTCACTTGCCTCCGATCTTAAACAAATTGTTGTTGTTGGGAAATTTCTCCCTGACTTCGCATAATGAGTCCCATAACGATCCGCACATTCGATGATTGGAACTACTTTAAATTCAGCAGATTTGAGTATATGCGAAACTTGCCTACTGTTTGCAATTGTCGCACCCCATCCACTAACTTGCAACTTTACGCCCGGCTTTAATTCATCATCGCAAAGTGATATTGGTTTCATTGCTGGGACTAATTTGCGTCCTTTCAAAAAGAGCACAGCTAAATCCATTTCTACAAATTCTATCCCTGGCGAATAAGTTGATGGCCTAACTATACGCACCACAGAGCGAATTAAATTTGCGTTACGTAAATCGGTTGCACCAGCTAAAACAGTGATGCGAGACTCAACGAAATTTGCCACGCAAGCTCCACATGTAAGCACCTTCCTCGCAGTGATTAAAGTACCACAGCAACGATGGAACTGATCATAGCGTACTGACACAACATACCGACTATCCTCTTTATTCGAATCAATGCCACCCAAAATGCGATCTAGCGAATTTGTATTAGTCAAAGGACAGATAAGGCAGACAAACAGTATCGCGAAACAATTCCGTAAATGCATTTTGGAGTTTTTGGAGTTGGAGAGTTTCCGTCGATTTTTATGTTTAAATTGAAGCAAGTTGATATTTGTGGGTGCTATTTATACAAAAAGTTGTTTGTGTAAATAAAAATGAGTTTTGAATTGGAAAAAAGACAGCCTACTAAATATTTGTGATTGTAGCAGCCTAACTGTGACAAGAAAAAATTTAGGTACATTCGATTATTGGATACAAAAACAAAACCATTAACACAGCCATATATCGGCACTCTGATGTTTGTGAGTGTACCCAGCCTGTAGTAGCAATATAGAAGTATGACATATATGATAATTGGTGGCCGCCGTGGGGTGGTGGTAGGGTGCTCCGCCCATCACAACGATGGTCCTGGGTTCAACTAGCGGGCAAAGTAACATCAAAAATTTAGAAAAAGTTTTTCTAAGCGGGGTCACCCCTCGGAAGTGATTTTTCAAACACTCCGGGTGTATTTATGCCATGAAAAGCGCTCGGAGTCGGCATAAAACATGTAGGTCCCGTACCGCCAATTTGTAGGAAGCATTAAAAGGAGCCCTACGCAAGTTGAAAGAGAAGCTCGGCCTAAAATCACTTCGGAGGTAATCACGCCTTGCATTTATTTATTTAATTGTTTATTTATATACAATGACGGAAAACAATAATAGGGACAACTTAGTGCGAAATACCAAATAAATTATATAAGCAGCACTTCAGTATCTCTTTTGGAATAGTGCACCCTATAAAAATAGCATTTTAAGGTTGTACTTTTGCGAAAAAGTGAGCCACTAGAAGTTTGGCATGGAAAAAATAATAGGGACAAAAACGTGTTTATTGATATTTTTGCATTATAAATGGTGAAAACTTCGTTGTTGAAACTTCTTATAAATCCCTATAAAATTGCACTTTTATGGGGCATGTAGCACTAAGAAAATATTTAACCCTCATTTTGACGGATACCTGTATTGTCATATTGAGTACCCATGGTTCTGGCTGGACCCCAAAGAAAATATAACATACATTTTTCGAAACTACACTTTTTTTTAATACCAACTTGAAAAACTTAAATAAGGCACTCTATTAATAAAATAAATATTTAAATTAAAATAAGTTTGTTTTTGTGTACTTAAAACATATGTAATAGCATTTTGAGTGTTGCTGGCAAACAGCTTCTTCACACTCCTGGCAAAAAGAATCTTGTTTTTCTACTCTGAGGAAATAACTGCCCTATTCTTGTGTTTTCTCATTTCGGGTAGGATGCATGCTTTATTGCTTCGAAGAGTTCCAACGTAGGACAGCCCCAAACTCATTAGACTCTTAGATATATTAAAACTAGAAAAGAACTGATAGGCAACTGCTGTGCGCCCTGAGTTTGCATATTTTGCAACTAAACGTATCCGTTCATTTTCTCCTTGGTTTTTGCTCTATCTTCATTGGCTACTTTTCCAATATATATAGCTACTAACCTGGGAAGGAAATTATACTCACCTGTGAAAATTTCACAAAACCTCAATTTATTAAAAAACAAAAACAAAAATTATGACGTTAAAGATCCCTGTGATCCAAAAGCAAATATATAGATGGGCGTGTTTATATCGACAGCAAAGCGTGCAAAATTTTTAAAAAGTGCTGTATAAAATCAAATCTACACAACCATAGACCTGCATAAGTGGTACACCTAAAACAAAAAAAAATAACAACACCAAAGAGATCAAGCATGTAAAGTAATTTAAAATAGTAATATAGGTTATTGAGTAACAAAATGTAATTTATTGCAACATCCTTTAAATGTTATTTTTATAGGGTGCACTATACCAAGGAAGATTTCAATATCTCAGTATCTGCTGATATAATGGATTTAGTATTTTGCAGTAAATTGTCCCTATTCTTTTTTCCATCACTGTAAGTATTTGCACAATTGATTGATATATAATTTGAGAACGATTATGTGATATGTGTACAATAGCTGTATTTTTAAGGAACAAATAGAGAAAAGTACAAAGGGTTTACTTAATTAGTTCTATTGTTTTCATACTGCTAATTTAGTTCTATTGTATTCTCCTGCCAAAAAACCATAGTTGGGGGCAGTGCACTAAATTTTGAGCAACAACACTGCTGGAAACTTTGTGGCTTGACATAATCAAGATCTTGTATTAAGTGTTAATTGGGACGTTAATTTAATCCGATTTAAACGTTTGTTCATCTTTAACATATTCGTTAAATTTAATGAGCTTAAGGCGGCATTTGTAGGAATATAGAAATTGAGTTGACATCGCTACAAATAAATAAATATAGTTTAAAAAAAACTAAAAAACACGCTTTTTAAATAATATCGAACTAAAAAGTTAAAACTAATTTTAAAACAATAATGAACAAAAAATGCAAGTACTATTATGAAAAAACGTGGGCGCTTTGTGCCATATTTTTGTTGTAAATCGAGCGCCTTAACCAATTTCTATATTCCTATAGATGCCATCTTAAGCTCATTAAATTTAACGAATATGTTAAAGATGAACAAACGTTTAAATCGGATTAAATTAACGTCCCATTAACACTTAATACAAGATCTTGATTATGTCAAACCACTAAGTTTCCAGCAGTGTTGTTGCTCAAAATTTAGTACACTGCCCCCAACTATGGTTTTTTGGCAGGAGAATACAAAAGAACAAATTAGCAGTTTGAAAACAGATAGAACTAATTAAGTAAACCCTTTGTACTTTTCTCCACGTGTTCCTTAAAAATACAGCTATTGTACACATATCACATAATCGTTCTCAAATTAATATAACAATTGTGCAAATACTTACAGTGATGGAAAAAAGAATAGGGACAATTTACTGCCAAATACTAAATCAAGCAGGTGTTGTTATTTTTTTGTTTTAGGTGTACCACTTATGCAGGTCTATGATTGTGTGGATTTGATTTTGCCCGCTCTGTGTGTGTATAAACGGAGTCATATATTTGTTTTTGCATATCTTTTCACAGGGATTTTTAAGGCATTAATTTTTTTTTGTTTTTTAATAAATTAAGGTTTGTGAAATTTTCACAGGTTAGTACAATTTCCTTGCAGGTAAGTATCTTTTCTAATTTTCTGCAGGGGTAAGTTTCATTTTCTTCACAAAACTAAAAAAGGGGATTGGAAAATAAAAATGAATCTCTCCCCGCTGGTGGACCCGACTCAAGTCTTCACACTTTCGTTTGCGAATACTGGAGGATTTTTGCTCTAAATGGCCCGCAAACCTGATAGGTGCCCAAACAGAATCACTCCTTAATATAAAAAAACACAACAACTCGGAACGACTTGGGAATAATTAAGAGATTCCTATCGTATTCCTTTCCCCATTCCACAAGGTGTCTGCAGGTTCTATTTTTGGTATGTTTGTATGAATGTATGTACATATGTATGTATATACTAGTGTTTGTGCACTAATGCCTGGTTTTTCAGTACGATTTTAAACTTTAGTTAAAGTTGACTAGAGATAAATACCATACAGTTTTCCTGCTCATCTCAGCTTAAGCGGCCGAAGTGGCAAGGTTAGACTCTAGTCAACTTTAACGGGAGTTTAAACTCGTACTGAAAAACCGGGCATAAGAAGATTTAATTTATCTTATATTTATATATATTTCTGCTGTGCGTGTGTTTGTCACTGAACTCCTCCTCAATGGTTGGATCGATTTTAATAAAATTTTGTGGGTGTGTTCAAAGGGGTTTGAGAATTTGAGGCCGCCCTATTGAAAATAATCTTATGAAATTCATAATCTTGAATTTCGGTACAGGGGTACCTCTTTAACAAATATAATATTTGAGAAACTGTTCATTCCGGGAAGTGGACCAGGTGCCGACCTATTTAACGTGAAACAGTTTATAGTGCGATTTGCTATAAATTTGGTATACGGACACTTCCTTTTTTTCGGAAACTGGACCAGGGACCAGTCTATTCCAACAAACTCTATTTATGGTTTGATTTGCCTGAAATTTGATATATTGTCAGTTTATCATAAGCCACTGATAACTGAAGTTCGGATTCAGTCATTACTGGAAGATGCTACGGCAGTGGACATAATTTAAAAATAATAACATTCGACTAACCGGTGAATTTATGCTACGCTTAATGCAAGCAAATAAATATTTATTTATTTATTATTTCAAACCTCAACTGAACCTGATTGACTTTATTGACAATCTTTCTCCCGTCCTCTCATTATTTTATTGTAATTAATTATTTAGGTCTCTTAAGCTAGCCCAACCTTTTCAGCCCAATCAAAAAACGAGACCGTACTAAATTGCACAACATTTATTACTAATTTAGTACCGGTTAATTAAATTTATTACCCTTGTATTTTAAAAAAGATCGAGGGTTGGGCTAGCTTAAGTTTAAGCCAGCCCAACCCACGTGCACAATCAAAAAACGAGGCCGTACTAAACTGCGAAACATTTATTACTAATTTAGTACCGGTTAATGAAATTTATTACTCTTGTATTTTAAAAAATATCGAGGGTTGAGCTAGCTTAAGTTTAAGCCAGCGCAACCCATATGCACAATCAAAAAACGAGACCGTACTAAACTGCGAAACATTTATTACTAATTTAGTACCGGTTAATGAAATTTATTACTCTTGTATTTTAAAAAATATCGAGGGTTGAGCTAGCTTAAGTTTAAGCCAGCGCAACCCACATGCACAATCAAAAAACGAGGCCGTACTAAACTGCGAAACATTTATTACTAATTTAGTACCGGTTAATGAAATTTATTACTCTTGTATTTTAAAAAAGATCGAGGGTTGGGCTAGCTTAAGTTTAAGCCAGCCCAACCCATATGCACAATCAAAAAACGAGACCTACTAAACTGCGAAACATTTATTACTGATTTAGTACCGGTTAATGAAATTTATTACTCTTTTATTTTAAAAAATATCGAGGGTTGGGCTAGCTTAAGTTTAAGCCAGCCCAAGCCACATGCACAATCAAAAAACGAGACCTACTAAACTGCGAAACATTTATTACTGATTTAGTACCGGTTAATGAAATTTATTACTCTTTTATTTTAAAAAATATCGAGGGTTGGGCTAGCTTAAGTTTAGCCAGCCCAACCCATGTGCACAATCAAAAAACGAGGCCGTACTAAACTGCGAAACATTTATTACTAATTTAGTACCGGTTAATGAAATTTATTACTCTTGTATTTTAAAAAAGATCGAGGGTTGGGCTAGCTTAAGTTTAAGCCAGCCCAACCCATATGCACAATCAAAAAACGAGACCGTACTAAACTGCGAAACATTTATTACTAATTTAGTACCGGTTAATGAAATTATATACTCTTTATTTAGTACGATTTTATCATAGGGTTGGGCTAGCTTAAGTTTAAGCCAACCCAAGCCACATGCACAATCAAAAAAGAGACCGTAATAAACTGCACAACATTATTACTAATTTAGTACCGGTTAATTAATTTATTACCCTTGTATTTTAAAAAATATCGGCTATCCCAACCCTCGATATTTTTTAAATAAAAGAGTAATAAATTAATTAACCGGTACTAAATTAGTAATAAATGTTTTGCAGTTTAGTACGGCCTCGTTTTTTGATTGTGCATGTGGCTTGGGTTGGCTTAAACTTAAGCTAGCCCAACCCTCGATATTTTTTAAAATACAAGGGTAATAAATTTAACTAACCGGTACTAAATTAGTAATAAATGTTTCGCAGTTTAGTACGGTCTCGTTTATTGATTGTGCATGTGGGCTTGGGTGGCTTAAACTTAAGCTAGCCCAACCCTCGATATTTTTTAAAATACAAGGGTAATAAATTTAATTAACCGGTACTAAATTAGTAATAAATGTTTCGCAGTTTAGTACGGTCTCGTTTTTTGATTGTGCATATGGGTTGGGCTGGCTTAAACTTAAGCTAGCCCAACCCTCGATATTTTTTAAAATACAAGGGTAATAAATTTAATTAACCGGTACTAAATTAGTAATAAATGTTGTGCAGTTTAGTACGGTCTCGTTTATTGATTGTGCATGTGGCTTGGGTTGGCTTAAACTTAAGCTAGCCCAACCCTCGATATTTTTTAAAATACAAGGGTAATAAAATTAATTAACCGGTATTAAATTAGTAATAAATGTTGTGCAGTTTAGTACGGTCTAGTTTTTTGATTGTGCATATGGGTTGGGCTGGCTTAAACTTAAGCTAGCCCAACACTCGATATTTTTTAAAATAAAAGGGTAATACATTTAATTAACCGGTACTAAATTAGTAATAAATGTTGGCTTAAACTTAAGCTAGCCCAACCCTCGATATTTTTTAAAATAAAAGAGTAATAAATTTCATTAACCGGTACTAAATTAGTAATAAATGTTTTGCAGTTTAGTACGGTCTCGTTTTTTGATTGTGCAAATGGGTTGGGCTGGCTTAAACTTAAGCTAGCCCAACACTCGATATTTTTTTAAATAAAAGGGTAATAAATTTAATTAACTGATACTAAATTAGTAATAAATGTTGTGCAGTTTAGTACGGTCTCGTTTATTGATTGTGCATGTGGCTTGGGTTGGCTTAAACTTAAGCTAGCCCAACCCTCGATATTTTTTAAAATACAAGGGTAATAAATTTAATTAACCGGTACTAAATTAGTAATAAATGTTGTGCAGTTTAGTACGGTCTAGTTTTTTGATTGTGCATATGGGTTGGGCTGGCTTAAACTTAAGCTAGCCCAACACTCGATATTTTTTAAAATAAAAGGGTAATAAATTTAATTAACCGGTACTAAATTAGTAATAAATGTTGTGCAGTTTAGTACGGTCTCGTTTTTTGATTGTGCATATGGGTTGGGTCGGCTTAAACTTAAGCTAGCCCAACCCTCGATATTTTTTAAAATACAAGGGTAATAAATTTAATTAACCGGTACTAAATTAGTAATAAATGTTTTGCAGTTTACTACGGTCTCTTTTTTTGATTGTGCATATGGGTTGGGCTGCCTTAAACTTAAGCTAGCTAGAAGGGTAATAAATTTAATCAACCGGTACTAAATTAGTATAAATGTTGTGCAGTTTAGTACGGTCTCGTTTTTTGATTGTGCATATGGGTTGGGTTGGCTTAAACTTAAGCTAGCCCAGCTCTCGATATTTTTTAAAATACAAGGGTAATAAATTTAATTAACCGGTACTAAATTAGTAATAAATGTTGTGCAGTTTAGTACGGTTTCATTTTTTGATTGCGCATATGGGTTGGGCTGGCTTAAACTTAAGCTAGCCCAACCCTCGATATTTTTTAAAATACAAGGGTAATAAATTTAATTAACCGGTACTAAATTAGTAATAAATGTTGTGCAATTTAGTACGGTCTCGTTTTTTGATTGGGCTGAAAAGGTTGGGCTAGCTTAAGAGACCTTAATTATTTGCATGCAATTAGAAACTACTTTCTAATGACGGCAAAGAATTAAAACTTCTATATAAGTATGCGCACCCTTTTTTCTTTGGAGAAAGCATCGAAAGCCTCAAAGTCAGTAAGGGACTTTAACGTGCGCCTTAGTTCCTACCGTCTACGTAATGCTACTTATCCCCCTGGGACTACCGTCGGGAGATGGGTTGAGCACTAGATTGTTCGTCTGCTGGGTTCACATTGCAGTACTTTCATAGTCGCATATCCTTTTAGGTCGCACGGCACTTGATAAATTTGGACTAAAACTCGTATACGTATGCGCCGCCTTTTTCCAACCTTGCTAATTTTACTCATGTTTTGGCCGGTAATGGGCAACGAGACTGCTGATCTTAAAATTTGTTTTAAATTTTCTCTTCAGTATTTATTTACGTCTATGTACTTACGCTTGATCATTGACGTGATTTGTATGTGATGGGTATGGCCTCGAGAAATTTACTGTATTACACTCAGAAAAAACACTAACGCATAATGAAAAAAAAACATTTCCTAAAAAATTTCTTTAAATTGAGGAAAATTTCAATTCAGTTAATAAGAATTTCTTATTTTTTACAAACCTTCATTAACTTGAGGAAACATTATTCTTCATCAATCAAGAGT
Organism: Eurosta solidaginis; assembly: GCA_029619165.1. NCBI lineage: Eukaryota > Metazoa > Arthropoda > Insecta > Diptera > Tephritidae > Eurosta > Eurosta solidaginis. The sequence goes on along the minus strand of JARSSU010017547.1, from coordinate 9,690 downwards.
ACTTGAATACTTTTAAGAAAATTATTCCTATGACCAAGAAAAAAAACATCTGTTTTTGAGAAAATTACTTGATTGCATAAATTAAGGGAAGCGTGTCTATGGGGTAAAATTAAGCCCTTTTTTTCTTCGTTTTTAGGAATTTTTACGATTTTGTTTGAGTGCAGGCAATATATCTATCTATCTATCTATATATATCATATATCTATCCTCTTTGGTGCAGGTATCAACATTGTGCAATGAATTAGGGCCCAAAAGCTTCGCTGGTCATGTTATGCCCAGGTGCTGCCAATTGGTACCAGTTATCGCAAGGCTGGAATTTCTTGAAAGCAACGACCGAAATAGCCTTGACGCCTGGGCTAACGCTAACGATGGTGATAATAGAATAACTTAATTTTGTTAGAAAAATCTGCTGGGACTCGTATTGTTTTATGACGAAGCTATTCATTTGTAAAGTATTGGTCAGGAGCATACTCTCGTACTTTTTTGATATTTACGTCTTCTATTGATGATTTTTTTTAAATTAAGATTTTAAGACTACTTCATCTAGCGTAAGACTTTAAATATAAAAGTAAGGGTAAACTTGCTTACTCCGTCGCCCATCTTGTTTATTTTTTCGTTTCCCTTTTTTTAATTCGAATCAAACCCGCCAATAGGAGCTCTTCGCAGATTTTGAGTTTTTTTGAAGTTGCAGCAAATTGCAGAAATTTTCGCTTATTTCTGCTGAGCAATTTCTGTACAAGCAAAAACCAATTAATAAGCCCAAAATATTAACAATTCATACATTTATAAATTATCTCATCCCTTTTTATTAATAAATTGAAAAGTACAAAAATTAATGTAAATGTAACGTGGATGTATGTAAATAGTGTTTTGCCGACGGCAAAGGCATATGCCCAAATCTCAATGAAATTAAAGATTTTGCAGAAGAAATAAAAGCAAATATTGAAATTTGATAACACATTAAAAATTAAAATAATATTGAGGTTTTATCTGGACTGTGGGTGGGAAACTTCCTGAGAACATATATGCAAAATTTCATTTTATTTTGATATACTAACCACAATTTAACTATTTGTTTACGTTTCCAACATCGCGTTTTTTGCTAATCTTCAAGTAGGTAATGTGATGAATTTCCTACCGCCAATTTCACAATTTCTATTACTGTCCGTCGTTGGTGATTCTCTATAGTTTTACGTCTCTGCATATTATGAGCATTTTTCGATCTTTGATCTTCGCTGCCTATCGAACGTCGAATTTGAAATTGGTATTATGACACCTCATCTCTGTCGAAATTTTCGTTGTGTATCTAATTTTGAAGCGAATAGAAGTTCACGAATCACTTATTTCAACAATACATGACGTAAGCGTAGGTAGGTAGGTTGAACTGGCCGGTCCATGAGGACCTCACATAGACTGATTGAGTCCGTAGTGTTACCAGAAGTTTGTTTTAACGACCAAACTGATCAAAAACCAGGACCTATGTTATAAAATAACTCCGTCCTCTTGGCAAATACTAAGCTTCCTAGGACTTAAGCCACTTGCTGCTTCTAGATCTGACAGCTGTATCACTCCTAATAGCTGGAGTCTTAGCCTGGCAAGTGCAGGGCAAGAGCACAGAACGTGCTCGATCGTTTCCTCCTCCAACCCGCACTTCCTACATCTGCAATCACTGACCAAGCCTAGTTTAAAGGCATGTGACGCCAGAAGGCAGTGTCCAGTCAGAATACCCGTCATGAGTCTACAGTCCTCTCTTTTTAATGATAGGAGCAACTGTGTTAGTCTAAGGTTGTAAGACCTACACATAATCTTCGACACTTTACAGCCCCGCGCTTGAACCCACGCCTTTCCCGCTTGGTCGATCATGTGCACCTCTCGACTTCGCTTAATCTCGCCCAATCTAATTGGGACATCTACGGAGCAAGCTTCAAGGGATGCGCCCTTTTTAGCTAGTTCGTCGCTTTTTCATTCCCATCTATTCCCATATGCCCTGGGACCCAATATAGATGTATGCTTCTCCCTGTCCCGATTCTCTCCAGAGACTGCTTACACTCTAACACGCATTTAGATGCTGTGCTATGCGAGATTATTGCCTTAATTGCTGCTTGACTGTCAATATAAAAGTTAACATGGTTGCAGCTTAAGCTATTCTCTTCCAGGGTTTCTACTGCTTTGGTTACGGCTAATATTTCCGCTTGGAAAAAGCTACAGTAATCCGGCAGCCTGTAGGATCTGCTTATTTCCGGATCAGCGCAGTATACCGCAGACCCTACTCCTTCCACTACTTTGGAACCATCGGTGTACACATGTATCGCCTCGTCCGCCATTTGCGCACCCTTGCGCCAACCGTCCACCTCTATTGTGGCCTTAAGATCTCCCTCGAAGCGCAGATAGGGAATCATGTAGTCTGTTCGTCTTGTGATTGATGACGCTATACTACTATGGCCATATGGTCGGCGCTCAAGCTGCCCCGAAGCACCGAGCCTGGTTGCGGTCGTTAACGCTTTGTTCTTTGCTACCAGGTCTACAGGTGGGATGTGCAAAATGGCATACAGTGCAGCCGTCGGGGTTGTTTTCAGGGCTCCGTAATGCTAAGCATCGATAGTCTGCATACCCCTTTAATTTTTTGAGGTATGTTGTTTTTTGTGTGGCTTTCCACCAAACAAGAACTCCATAGTATAGAATAGGGCTTACAATCGCTGTAAAAACCCAATGAGAAAGAGAGGGCGATAGGCCACACGTACACCCCAGCATTCTTTTACATGCATAGAGTGCCGTTGAGGCCTTCTTGACCCTCTCCTCCACGTTGAGCTTCCATGACAGCTTAGATAGATAGATAGATAGATGTTGTGAGGTTAAGCACTGCGACCTATTGGTCTATTGTGCCCTCATTCTCTTTACAACACTTCATCCAAGCCGAGTTCTCTGATAAAATCCAGAATGGTTCTTGGCTTCAGAGAATGTATGTGACTATTTTCTAATTTGGATGATCCTAGGATCCTAAGCCTTCGTCTCGCGACTGCATCACATTCCTTCAGGATGTGTTCTGCAGACTCATCTTCGGCATCACAGAATCGACAGAGGCTACTAGCCGATATACCCAATTTATGCATATGGCTCTTTAGCCTACAGTGACCTGTGAGTATACCTGTTAAAATCCTAAGGCTAATTTTTGGGAGATTAATCATAGCCTTATATCGCTTTGAATTGTACCCTCCTATTAGTGCCTTTGCCTGCCGAAGTCCTGGACTTTCACGCCAGTGTTGTTCTCTGAGGCACGCCTCCTTTTGTCTAAATTCCTCCCTTATTGTATGTGACCCTATTGGGACCATAGGCTCGGGACCTATTGGCTTTCCGGCCGCTGCCAACCTGGCAAGCTCGTCCGCTCGCTCGTTACCATCCACTCCCCTGTGTCCAGGTACCCATGCTAGACGGATGGTGTTATTAACTCCTAGACTGTTTAACCTCTCTACGCACTCAAGGACTGTTGATGATTTAATCTCAACTGATGATAATGCCTTGAGTGCAGCTTGACTGTCGCTGAGTATAGCGATTTTCTCGTTGGTATATCCCCGCTGTAAGTTTATCTCTGCACACCGGCTTATGGCAACAACTTCGGCTTGGAAGATGCTCGGATATTTTCCGAGTGGTAGGGATATTTTGGTTCGGGGGCCGACGATCCCCGCTCCTATGCCCTCCGGTGTCTTCGAGCCATCGGTGTACCATATTATGGTGTGTTCCTGGTGAAGCGCTTCAATCCTGGAAGTGTCCCACGTACATTTGTTCCCCAGCTCTATTTTGAAGCGCTTCTCAAACTTAATTATCTTCCTCGTATCATCTCTGGGAAGTTGGATAAGTGGAATCTGCTCCTGCAGCTTCGCCATGCTCCGTGACTGTATCACTTTGCCTCTTCCATATCCCTCTTTAGCTATGTTTACTAAAGTTCTCCTGGCTGCCTGCTCAATTATTATATGTAGAGGCGTTAACTCAATCAGCACCTCTATTGCTGCCGTCGGGCATGTTCGCATAGCTCCCGTAATGCAGACACACGCTAAGCGTTGAAGCTTCGTGAGTGATTTTTGTACGGTCACCATGGTTGTCCTTGATGCCCACGCAACTGCTCCGTACACTATGATAGGTCTCACTATCATAGTGTACATCCATCTTAGGATCTTTGGGCTGCATCCCCAGGATCTTCCTGCAATACGTCTGCACACCATTATTGCTCTTGTAGCCTTTGATATGGTATTGTCGACGTGTTTCCTCCATAAGAGCTTAGAGTCAAACGTGACTCCCAAGTATTTCACCTCAGTCGTGTACTCCATCTGTACTCCCTCCATTGTGATTTGCCTAATCCCTTCCAGTTTTCTTTTCCTGGTGAAGGGCACAATGGATGTCTTGTTAGGGTTGATACTTAGCCCTACCTCATTACACCATTCTTTCGTTAGCCTCAATGCCCTTTGCATTATGTCGCAAAGGGTGCTCTCAAATTTGCCCCTTACAATGATAACAATATCATCCGCGTACCCCTGACATCGGATTCCGTTTTCTGAGAGCCTCTGTAGAAGTTCATCTACTACCAGGCTCCACAGCAGGGGTGACAGGACGCCCCCTTGCGGACATCCTTTCGTTGTTTTGATCTCTACTGTACCGTCCCCACTTGAGGTTTCGGCAGTCCTCGTACGCAATAAGGCGTTTATCCACATACGGATTGGACGTTGTATCTCTCTTCTCTCGAGTGCCCGATTCACACTTTCGTGTGTCGTGTTGTCGAAAGCCCCCTCTATGTCCAAAAATGCGCATAGCGTTATCTCCCCGCACTCGAACGCACTTTGGATTTCTGTGGACAGTTGATACAATGCAGTTTCTGTCGACCTGCCTGTCCTATATGCATGCTGATCTCGATGTAGTGGCATTCTATCGAGAACCTTTGATCTGATCTCGTGGTCTACAATTTTCTCCATTGCTTTCAGAGCAAAGGACGTCAGGCTTATAGGCCTAAAGGACTTTGGGCTAGAGTAGTCCTTTTTTGCCACTTTAGGTATAAAGACCACTTTTGCTCTTCTCCACACTGTTGGGATGTATGCCAGTGCGAGGCTATCCCTCATAATCCTGGCCAGGTGTGGGATCAATTCCTCTCCCTGCTGCAGAAAGGCTGGATATATGCCATCCACTCCCGGAGATTTGTAGCTCTGGAAAGACCTTACTGCCCACTTAACTGTGCTGTCGCTGAAGAGTTCTTTGGCGAGGTTCCAATCTGTGGGTGTCGGTCTTACCTCTCGAACCTCCTCCGGCGAGGTTTCCGAGGATGCGTCCGGGAAGTGCGCTGCAAGCAAAAAAATTTCAGTAAGTGGTCAGCTCAAGTTTTGGAGATATAAACTACTTTTACAAGTTTAAAGGGGAAGCATTTCTGATGATATCGCTTGCTTGTCCACGCCAATTATTCTTCCAAGGAGTAAGTACAATTGATACACAATTATTTTTTCAGACATTGCATTCTATATTCGCTATATGTATATTGGAGTAATTTTATTTGTTTTTGGTTGATGGTGTAAAGAACTTTTCTATTTTGTTGAGCACAAAGGCTTCCAAGCACAGCTTAAGGTTCTGGATGATGACTTCAGGCTGAAGTCGAATTATCGAAAATAATGAAAGTTAAAATAAAAACATTTTCAAGAAAAATTTTCTAGAACTATAATACTAGTGGCGGCCACCGTGGTGTGATTGTAGCGTGCTCCGCCTACCACACCGTATGCCCTGGGTTCACACCCCGGGCAAAGCAATTTAGGAATTTAGAAATAAAGTTTTTCAATTAGAAGAAAATTTTTCTAAGCGGGGTCGCACCTCGGCAGTGTTTGGCAAGCGCTCCGGGTGTATTTCTGCCATGAAAAGCTCTCGGCTTAAAACATGTAGGTCCCGTCCGGCCAATTTGTAGGGAAAATCAAGAGGAGCACGACGCAAATTGGAAGAGAAGCTCGGCCTTAGATCTCTTCGGAGGTTATCGCGCCTTACATTTATTTATTTATAATACTAGTAAATATAATGAAACTTGTAGATAATTTCATAATCAAAACCAAAGCTCTGTATGTTAGCCTTTAGTTTAACTGACATTTTCCTATAAAAGCAGTCTTGTTTTTTTGAATATACTTTTGGAAAGTAAAAAGTAAAGAATATTAATAAAATCAAACGAAGGTATGTGCTAAATAATAGCAGAATTTATAATAATAGCAAATTTTTGTACCGTAGCCTTTTGGTCATATTAGTAGTCCAATATGACTCCACCTCTCACTTGGCTTTTGAGTACTCAGTGAAGATACTTTTGGAAAGAACTCTTCCTTAAGTGTTCCTGTGGATTACTTAGAAGGAATACTCCGAGCATAAAAGGGTGATCCTGCCCCTAGGATATCACAATATAAAATGAACCAAATTTTTTATATGAATGAGGATAAATTCACGGAGTACTTACAAGGAAATCGAGAGCTGGAGTAGATAAGCCATATTTTAGTACTAATATGACAGAAATTCCCAATATACATTCAAAATTCAACATTATAAGTTGTTATTCTTCCAAAGATAAATTGGAAATAATTCAGGCTGTCTGTTCCCAATCCTGGTCTTGAGATAAATATTTTGGAAATAATATCTTATACGATCCGCGTTGAAGCTTGCAACTCCACTGTAGAAAAAATTCGAATTTAATAAGTTAGCCACTCATGAATTCTGTATAAGGCTTTTTTAAACAAGTTCTTTGATCGGCGGTCTTTCGCATATTTATCGATAAGATGACGCCAATTAATTACAAACACTTAAGAGGCAGAAAATAATTCACACAAACTTTAACATCTGTGATTATTTTTCCATTTATAAGTTATAATATAAACATTTCAGAAAGATTAAACGGGGAGAGCGAGCCAAGATAAGATAAGATAAATAAAAGACTCAATATTAAGAAGTGAGTTAAATGAATTGTTTACTACTTAATAAACCCAGAGAGAGTCTATGTTTGTGCCAACGATACGGTTGCCACACCATGTTTTCATATGGGACCAAAATTCATCGAATAAAAGGACCAAATCCAAGGAAATTTACCAAATTTTTGCACTTTTTACCTGGCTTACAAACAATTCGGCAATTCACAATGTGTCGAATTCGTTGTAAAATCTTTAATTTCAAGTTGTGGTAAATGTCACATCATGTCACAAACACTTAACAAAAAGCCATATATGTATAAATATATGCTTTAACGAAAAACGTTAGAGGAAAACCCGTGCCACAAGCCGAGCTAGTTCTGTTTTTTTTACATAAAAATCTTGTTTTAAAACTAAATTTCTTCATAAAATCAGTTCTAAAAGTTAAACAAAAATTTTTTTCCAGTTCAGGGCTCGAATCGTAACATCCGTGATCGTATGTGACGAGTGACTGAACGTACACGTTACGTTCCAATTTCATTCGATCACAAACCGGCATTCGTATACACATAAATTTCATGAAAAATGTAAGTAAATTGTTGAAATATATGAATAAATAAAATATGATAACACATTTCAAACTCTTATTATTAACAAAGGTCGAATTCAAACAAACTAAATCCAATCCAAAAGGAAATAATGGCGGATTTCATGGCGAGACACCCAGGACTGGCGAAGAATAATCTTCCAAACTCTGGAAACGGCAGAATTACCTCCAATAGACTTTGGGAGGAACAATAGATTAAATGCTGAAGGGCCACCAGTTAAGGATGCAAAGACGTGGAGGAAGGTATATACAGCCGTTATTATATCTTTTGATGCTTGAAAGTAATACACTTGTTTTTATTTCATTGCAGGCTTTTGCTGATCAGAAGTATCAAGCAAAAAAGAAGCTTTCCTTCAATAAGCAGTCAAAGAAAAAGTCTGCTGGGGGACCCTATCAGGAAAAAACAATAACTGCTATCATTGAGGCGGCTGGCCTTGAGGTTTGTGTAGCAGGTGATGAAAATATAATTGCGTATGGCAGAGCTCGAGCAACGCTGACTTCATCAAAAAACAGTGAGAACTATAGTGCAAGCAGCGATGACGAATCACCAAGTTGTTTGCCAGGTTCATCAACTGCTCCACCCGCCGCCATTGTTGATAGAACGCCGCGATCAAAAACGTCCCGCAAAAAAAGTTCAAGCGAACAAAAAATGGCCTTACTGCAAGACAATTTTAAAACCGTGTCCGATTTTCAAAGGGGGTTGGACGAAAAGCTGGACAGATTGCTGGACGTTCAGGAACGGTTCCTGTTGGTGCAAAAAGAGGCAAGTCTTATCGACTTGCAAATAAAGGGACTGGAATTGGATTGCATCAAAAAAATACTTGATTCCTTTCTTATATCAGCCAAATTGTTTAAACAAAAGTAACATTTTTACTAAAAAATTCGTGTGTGTGATTGTTCGGTGTCAACTGTTCGCGCTAATTGCTTTTGAGTTAGGTATGATGCGACACATACGTACATATGTACATAGCATTCGCTGCGTTATTTAAATTCGGGGGTAGGTTTATAGGTATGTGTGGATGTACATCACTACATAGTATAAAACAAAGTCGCTGATTCTGTCCCTATGTCCCTTTTAATGCTTAAACCTTTAAAAATACGCAACGGATTTTGATGCGCTTTTTTTAATAGATAAAGGGCGATTGAAAAGGAAGGAACGCATGAACATATTTGTCTGAAAATTGGTGGAGGGGTAGCTCAGAACCAGGAGACAGACATAGGATAATTTTTATCCCGTTCTGGCTAGGGTCTTGAGATCAAAACGTGGACCTGGGTAATCCTGGGATATGTTTGTACAATATGGGTATCAAATGGAAGCTGTTTATGTGTACTTTGATACGGGGTATTTTTCGTACCCGCGGGTAACTAGAGTCTCGAGATATAAGCGAAAACGTGGACGCTGGTACCCCTAGAATGTGTTTATAGAATATGGATAACAAATGAAAGCTGTTGATGACTGTTTTACTACAGAGTAATTTATACCGCTGGGTGACTAGGGTCTCGACATATAGGCCAAAAGCACAGTTAGATGTAGTTTACACTGACTTTTCTAAGGCATTCGACAAGGTAGACCAATCCATTCTCTTGGAAAAACTCAAAGCATTCGGCATTAACGGAAACCTTCTAGATTTTTTCTCAAGTTTTCTTATGGGACGAAAACTTTTCGTCCAAATGGAATCCGCTAGATCTCAAACTTACATAAATGCTTGGTCAGGTATCCCCCAAGGTACACATCTTGGGCCTCTCCTCTTTTTACTATTTATTAATGACCTTCCTGATCAATTTTCAACTGCGGATTGTCTTATGTTTGCGGATGATGTTAAATTAATCCTAAAAAATCAAAATACAATTGACTGTTCTAGTCTTCAGTCTGATCTAAATAATCTTTCTAATTGGTGTATATTAAATCATCTCCATCTAAATGTTAGTAAATGTTGCGTCATCACGTTTGCTAAAAAGTCTAATGCGGCAGTTACCCACGAACGTACGTAGAAAAAACGTGTCAGCTGACACGACCTATCTTATGAGTGTGCAATGTAAACGAAAACTCACCGACGTGCAATGCCCGTACGTACGTAGCCCGGAACGTAGAAATCAAAACAATTTTGATTTTTTCCGTAAGAACGTGTCAGCTGATCGCTCTCTCACTAGACAGAGTTGCCTAGTAAACTTTTGTGC
>JARSSU010017545.1:0-20908 GCA_029619165.1 Eurosta solidaginis | reverse complement strand
ACAGAAACGTACAAAAGCTTAACTAATTAGTTTTACCTGTTTGTATTTTTAATGAATAAACACTAATTGGTTTTATCTATTTGTATTTTTAATAAATAGACACTAATAAGTTTTATCTGTTTCCAAGCTGCTAATTTGTCTATTTTATAGCGTCACAAAACCAGAGTTGGGAGCAGTGCACTAAGTTTTGAGCAGTAACATTGCCCGAAGTTAAGTGGGCTGACATAATCAAGATCCTTTGTTAAGTGTTAATGAGACGTTAATTGGTTGTGGACTTAAAGGTCTGTTCATTCTACCCATATTCGTAAAATTTTGTTATTTCTATAGCAATTTCACACAGAGGGTTAATGAAATAATTAGCCAAATTTTCTACATTAGAGCCCTTAATAAAAATTCTTTATTTTCTCATTATTGCTTTATTGTGTGCCTAATGGAGTCAAAAATCTAGACGGTCTTGTAGGCGCTATTTATACATTAGTGGATTGTGTGAACAAAAAATAAGTAGAAGCTTCTAGATTCAGGAAATGGGCACAAATCAAATATTTGGCTGTTTTCAAAAGAAAATTTCCTTGTGATTTGTTTATATTGTGGCGAATTTTCACATCACTAAATAAATGCACAACAACAAAAACATTAAAGCAAGCTACATAAACACATTAATCATCATTTACCCACATACATACAAGCCAACGAAGTAGTACTCACATAAACACACGCATATGGATATTAGAGGCTATAAACTTCAAATACACACGCAGACATTTGGAGAAATATGCGGACAAGGCAACAGAGAGTATAAAAGCAGAGCAAGCTGAGTAGTCAGTAAGCAGTTTGATTTAAACATGCAATTAGTTGTGAAGTAAGAGTTATTGTGAAGCACTTCCAAAGTAGTCTTATAAAGACCATTTTGGATTATTGAATATTTAGCGATTCGAACGTTTTCAGAAGGTTGGAAATAAGCGGAAATTCCCTAAACTCGTTACAATTGGTGTCAGAGGAGGAATTGCTGAATAAATGCCAGAGTTGCAGATTATAACAAGGACATGGAAAAGTGGAGAGAATTGAAGATCCAGCAACTGAAGAAGGAGTTGGGGGCCGTGGATTGAATACAACCGCCAATAAACTTGAACTTCAGGCTCGACTACGAAAGGAAATGGAATCAGAAGGATTTAACGTGGAAGAGTATGTCTTTCATCTTGATGGCGATGAGACGACAAAATTTGAGCAGAAAACCGAAACATCCCAGACAGTTACCATCACAGACTTGAACATGATATCGTCTGCAATATCTGCACCAAACATCGACAGTGACATCCAAGATGGAAACTCAACTGGAAGAAAAGAAGACATATATGGCCTCCCAACTGGAATCACAGGAGACACGACAAGAACCACGTTTTCAGAAATGTCGTCAGAAATAACATCTAAGATTGACGCACAAGAGACACGTATATCGGAAATATCGGCACAAATTTCAGCACAGGTATCATCGCAGATGTCTGCACAATTGGAAGCGGGTATGAAAGAGAAACGCAGTTTCAGGAAGGGTTCAGTGGTCCACAAGATAAAATGGAGGCCGAGATAGATGCTGTGAAAAAACGTAATCAGGAGTTACAATTGAACCGTACAATCACTTCGACGTCTACTCTGAAGGTAAAATCCCCAACGTTTGATGGTTCTGTTCCTTTCCAGGTATTTAAGCTCCAATTTGAAGAAGACGTCAGTAGCGAACAACTGCAATTTCGAAGATAAAGTTGCTGCACTGTTCGTGGCTTTAAAAGGACCAGCTGCTGAGATCTTACAGACCATCCCATAGTACGAACGTAACAGTTATGAAGCATTGATGGCTGCTGTAGAACGACGGTACGGAAGTGAACAAAGGAAACAGATCTACCAAATATAATTGCAAAACCGCTACCAAAAAGCTAACGAGACTTTGCAGCAGTTTGCCTCGGATGTTGAAAGATTCGCTCATCTAGCAAATGCGGACGCACCCGTGGAATACACCGAAGGGGTAAAAATCCAAAGCTAACATTTGCTAAAACAGTATCCCATGCACTGACTCAGGAAACTGCCTCACTGTTGAGTAAACCAGCGTACAAAGCCCATCGTGTGGAAGTCGAAAGGCCAGATTGGGTATACTCAATTTGGGAAGCACTGAAGGGATCACAACAGAAAAATACCAGAGTTATGAAATGTTTCAAGTGCGGCAACCCAGGGTCACATTGCACGTCATTGCAGCACCGGTCTCAATAGTTCCAACAATGTGGGTGGCCGTAAACGCAGAGCTGAAGGAGATGAGGAAATCTCCAAGTCCACTCAATCGTTGAACTAAAGCGAGTCAGCCGCAAGAGGCGACAGCTGGCCCCCTCAATTGAATGCCCCATAATCACTATCTCGCAAATTGGAAGAAGGTCAAACAATCTTATTGTCGGAGGACATGTGGATGGAAAGGAACGTTTAATGACTGTAGTGTATGGGTGCATCTCATTCCATCATTCGAGCGGATTTAGTCAAGAAGAAGATAAGACCATTGCATTGAGCAAGATTGCGTACAGCCACTGCAGAAGACACCACGGTTCTAGGAGAAGTAGCATGTGAATTCGCTATTGGGAACGCCACGGCGCTACACAATTTTATAGTGGTATAGATTGTTGATGAAATCATAATTGGAGTTGACTTCTTAATCCACCAAGGCATCAAGATCGATATGGAAAGCAAGACGATGCGATATAAGAATATGGATGTGCCACTTAATTTCGGCTACGAGATAGGCTACAGCAGTAAACGAGTGCTGGTGGAAGAGAGTCAGCAAATACCACCAAAATCAGAAGCAGTCATCTGGGCAAAGGTTGATGGAGATTGTGGGGCAAACAAATTGTGGGTTGTCGAAGCAGCAGACAAATCCACACCGAATGTACTTGTAGAAAAACCCTGGCTATGATAAAACAAGATGGACGTATTCCGGTAAGAGTACTCAATGAGTTCAAGTCACCACTCAAACTGGCCAAAGAAACTGTGAACATCTCCAGGAAACGTTTCAACCAGCAAGATTAATCTTTCAAATGACACCATGGCATGGACGGAGGGGCTAGAGGAAGACTATCAGAGTAAGGCAAAACAGCTGATCGTAGAGTACGCAAACATATTTGACCAAGATGGCTCCAAACCTGGCCGCACCAACGTTGTGAAACATCAAATTGACACTGGAGATGCGAGGCCGATCCGTCAAGCTCTTCGTAGTGTTCCACTGGCGAAGCTGGAAGTGGTGAGTCAAATCATACCAGAAATGGGCGACAGCGGCGTAACTGAGGAGAATTACGCCGCAAACGAAAAAAAATGCTGGCAATAATTTGGGCCCTCACTTCCTTACGAAACTACTTATATGGATCCGCCGGTTGTAATTCTCACAGATCACCAGCCACTCACTTTTGCAGTGAGTAATAAAAACCACAATGGAAAAATGAAAGGATGGAGCCGACATTAACACCCTCACAACTACAGAACATAGCAGCGAAAGCTCCTCACACCCTCTCATCCTAGCCATGAAGCCCCCATAAATGCTTTCAAGAACCAATTCTTTCTAATGTTTGGCAACGAGGATAGCTACTCGTTCCAGTTACTATTACCTACTTTCCACAGGCATACAATTACAAAGCAAAACTTTTCTACACAGGACATCATTGTTATATTTAAAAGATATTCAGATCCAGTACAACTCGTCAACGGTGTGTACACTACAGAAGGGTCGATGGGTAAAATTCAGGAAATATTCCCTCTCCACTTTATTAATGTTAAAATCCGCTATACACAAGCTCTACCTCAGGACATTACATCAGAAACAGAACAGAAACAACTTATCATCGAAGAACATCAACGAGCTCACAGAAAAAGCCGCGAAAACACAACCCAAATTTTACGAAAATTCACTTCCCAAGAATGCATGCGAAAATCGAACAATTTGTAAAAATAAAATAATTTAAAAAAAATTTTAAGTTAAACGGTTTTATTGAAAGCAATACTTACATTAAATAATAATAATACTAAAAGCTAGAAAATAATTAAAATGTTCAACTTGTCGCGTCCAAAAATTCAACGGACCCCACTCCTCAGTCCCCAGGTGAAATAGTTAACGTTGACATATATTCCACTGAAAAAAGATTAATCCCTACCGCAATTAACAAGTTTTCTAAATACGCCCAGGTTAAAGTGATACCTTCTAGAGCAATAGAGCACATTAAAGATCCGATTAGAGAACTAATGATCGCATTTGGAATACCACGACTTGTAGTGATTGATAACGACAAATCTCTAAACTCTACCTCAATGTCATCCTTACTTAGGGATGAAATGTCCATTAAGGTTTACACCTTAAAGTAGCACCTTAAAGTAGCACAAGTAACGGACAAGTAGAAAGATTCCACAGCACACTTTCAGATATCATCGGATGCCTCAAAAACAATCAGCCTACCATTCGAAGAACTTCTATTTAAATCGGTACAGGAATACAATTCGTCGATTCACTCAACGACAAATAATAAACCCACAGAAAAGACAAGAAAACATTGCCCTACTCAAGAAAAAACAAGAACAAGTGAGGCAGCCAACTTATTTGCGGAGTTTTTTAAGTGAACTTTTTCTCAGGTTGATAATAATAAAGCGTTTGATTTTTCATTGAATGCCGTTAGTATCCTGAACTTCGGTGCGCTTAGTCTCTCCTGTGAGGATGTTAGTAAAGCTATTATTATACTTAAATCCTCTTTCCAAACTGACGTTGATGGGTTTTCTTCTGCCTTGTTAAAAAACTTTCCAGCCTTGGTCTATCCTTTGAGTTTGATTTTCATTAAATCATTATCATCTGGGACGTTCATCGATGATTGGAAGCTCACCTCGAATACGCGCGTTTTCAAAAGTGGAAATAAGAACGATGTGCGTAACTATAGACCAATATCCAAGCTGTCCAAAATCTCTACAATTTTTGAGCATGCTGTGAACGCCAAGTTGAGTTTTGCTGTTAAATCCCTTATGTCCCCCCACCAGCACGGGTATGTTCCTCATAGGTCTACAGTTTCAAATCTTGCTGTTTTTAGCGAATACTGTGTAGAGTCTTTCTCTGCTGGACTACAGGTTGATTGTATTTACACTGACTTCTCCAAAGCTTTTGATAGAGTTCCTCACACAGTTCTGGGGGTCAATTCACATTCTGTGAAGTTGTGAAGTGAAAGCATTTTTCACCACGTCATCTGATATGCGTTTCAGTTTGAAAAAAAGTGATATTTATTGTCAAATTTTTTTCATTTAACGAATATTTTTTCACCGCTGAATTTGCCCGTGAAAAATCTATATATATAAAAGAAAGTGGTGTTAGTTAATATATAACTCAAGAACGGATGAACCGATTTGGCTGATTGGTGCGAGAGGTAGCTTACAGCCAGGAAACGGACATAGGATACTTTTTATCCCTTCTGGATGGTTTTCCGGATCCGTCCGGGGATCCCGTCGGGGTTATTTTGGGACTTTTTCGGGACTATGTCAAGGTTATTTGGGGATTCCTCCGGGATCATTTTTTGATGGTTTTCGCGATCCATCTGGGATCCCGTCGGAGTTATTTCGGGACATTCTCGGTATCCTTCAGGCATCATTACTGGATAGTTTTCGGGATCCATCCGGGATCCCCCTCAGGGTAATTTCTGAACATTTTTGGGCTAATTCGGGATCATTTTGGGGCACCCTTCTGACATCATTTCTGGATGGTTTTCGCGATCCGTTCAGGTGCATTTCGGGACTATTTGGGATCATATTGGGATTCTTCTGGCATAATTTTTTGATGATTTTCGGGATCCGGTCAGGGTCATTTCGGGACCCTTCTGTGATCCCGGCGGGGTCATTTCGGGACCATTTCTGGATGGTTTTCTGTGTTTATTCATAAAAAATACAAACATTATATCACAAAGCCTTTCTCAATTCAATAGCACAATTAAGCTGTGCAAATATATAAACAAATCAAATGGAAATTTTATTTTGAAAACAGCCAAATATTTGAATTGTGCCCATTTCCTGAAATCTAGAAGTTTCTACTTATTTTTTATTCACACAAGGCACTAATGTATACATAACGCCCGCAAGACCGTCTAGATTTTGATAAAACTAATTAGTGTAGCTTTTGTTCTTTTCTGTGTTTATTCATATTCCGGGATCACGTCGGGGTAATTTCGGGACATTTCCGGATAATTTAAGGACCTTTCCCGGATGGTGCTTGGGGTCCATCCGGGAGCCCGTCAGGGTCATTTCGGAACTTTCTCGAGACTATTTTGGGAACATTTGGGTACCCTTTAGGGATCAGTTCTGTGTGGTTTTATGGATCAGTCTAGAATCGCGTCGTTGTCATTTCGGGACTTTTTTGGGACTATTCTGGGACTATTCAGGGAGTACACCTCCGGCAGCATTTCTGGATGGATAATTTCGATCATTTGGGGATCCTATCAGGTTATCAGCTCATTTAGCTATTTTTTTACTCTATTACAAAAATGAAAGATAGTAGACAGACAATTTTTTTTAAAACAAATTACTTGATAAGTAGGTTAACGTGAATAGTCCATATATTTTATTTTCTCCTTGCGGACGAGGCCACGGGTAAAGGCTAGTTTAATAACTGTTTAATAATGAACTCAATGATTTTAATGCTTGGTGCTGTAGAAATAAGCTCGCGCTCAATGTCAATAAATGTTACAGTGTTACGTATTCTAAATTAAGAAATACAGTGACTTCGACTTATCTTGTTTCTGATACAGCTCTAGTTGGGGTAAGTAAAATAAGGGATTTAGGTGTTGTGTTTAATTCATCATTCACATTTACTGAACATCTAAATTTCATAATTCCCAAAGATTACGCCTTATTGGCATTTATTAAAAGAAATGGCTCCGAATTTAAGGACCCATATACTAAGAAGCTGTTGTATAATGCGTTCGTTAGATCTAGCTTGAATATGCTTCCATCATATGGAGTCCTCACTATGAGGTTCATAATTTGAGGATTGAACGTGTTCAGAAAACTTTTATTAAGTACTGTTTATCTGATTTAAAATTCGACCAGCCCCTTCCTCCTTATTCTTCAAGGTGTAAGTTAATTAACCTTCATTTCCTGTTAAGTAGAAGGGTAATATCCACAATTATGTTCCTTTATGATATTGTTAATGGCGTAATCGATTGTCCAACAATTCTTGAATCTTTGAACTTCCATGTTCCACAACGTAATTTGCGTCAACATTATATGTTTGCTCTTGAGAATTTTAAGTCTAGGTAGGTAGGTTGAACTGGCCGGTCCATGAGGACCTCACCTAGACTAATTGAGTCCGTAGTGTTACCAGAAGTTTGTTTTAACGACCAAACTGAAAAACCCTATCAAAAGCCAGGACCTATGTTATAAAATAACTCCGTCCTCTTGGCAAATACTAGAAGCTTCCTAGGACTTAAGCCACTTGCTGCTTCTAGATCTGACAGCTGTATCACTCCTAATAGCTGGAGTCTTAGCCTGGCAAGTGCAGGGCAAGAGCACAGAACGTGCTCGATCGTTTCCTCCTCCAACCCGCACTTCCTACATCTGCTATCACTGACCAAGCCTAGTTTAAAGGCATGTGACGCCAGAAGGCAGTGTCCAGTCAGAATACCCGTCATGAGTCTACAGTCCTCTCTTTTTAATGAGAGGAGCAAAGGCGTTAGTCTAAGGTTGTAAGACCTACACATAATCTTCGACACTTTACAGCCCCGCAAATGTCCGAGCATCTTCCAAGCCGAAGTTTTCGCCATAAGCCGGTGTGCAGAGATAAATTTACAACGGAGATATACAAACGAGGGAATCGCTATACTCTGCGACAGTCAGGTTGCGCTCAAGGCACTATCTTCAGTTGAGATTAAATCATCAACAGTCCTTGAGTGCGTAGATAGGTTAAGTATTCTAGGGGCCAATAACACTATCCGTTTAGCCTGGGTAACTGGACACAGAGAAGTGGATGGTAACGAGCTTACCAGGTTGGCGGCGGCGGAAAAGCCAATAGGACCCGAGCCCATCATACCGATAGTGTCACACACAAAAGGGGGAAGAGTTCAGGCAAAAAGAAGCGTGCCTCGGAGAACAACACTGGCGCGAAAGTCCAGGATAGGAGGATAAGCGATATAAAGCCATGATTAGGCTCTCAAAAAGCAGCCTTATAATTTTAACAGGTATACTCACAGGTCACTGCAGGCTAAATAGCCACATGGATAAACTAGGTATATCGTCTAGTAGCCTCTGTCGATTCTGTGATCGCGAAGATGAGACTGTAGAACACATCCTGATGGAATGCGATGCAGTCGCGAGAGGGACATGAGAATTCAAAGAAAGCAAAAGGCGAATATTGGGCATTTTCTTCTTTTCGTATTGAAAGGTTAGGTTAGGTTAGGTTGAGCTGGCCGGTCCATGAGGACCTCACATAGACTGATTGAGTCCGTAATGTTATCAGAAGTTTGTTTTAACGACCAAACAGAAAACCCCTATCAAAAACCAGGACCTATGTTATAAAATAACTCCGTCCTCTTGGCAAATACTAGAAGCTTCCTAGGACTTAAACCACTTGCTGCTTCTAGATCTGACAGCTGTATCACTCCTAATAGCTGGAGTCTTAGCCTGGCAAGTGCAGGGCACGAGCACAGAACGTGCTCGATCGTTTCCTCCTCCTTTAAAGACATGTGACGCCAGAAGGCAGTGTCCAGTCAGAATACCCGTCATGAGTCTACAGTCCTCTCTTTTTAATGATAGAAGCAAGTTTGTTAGTCTAAGGTTGTAAGACCTACACATAATCTTCGACACTTTACAGCCCCGCGCTTGAACCCACGCCTTTCCCGCTTGGTTGATCATGTGCACCTCTCGCCTTCGCTTAATCGCGCCCAGTCTAATGGGGCTAGTTCGTCCGCTTTTTCATTCCCATATATTCCCATATGCCCTGGGACCCAATATAGATGTATGCTTCTCCCTGTTTCCATTCTCTCCAGAGACTGCTTACACTCTAACACGCATTTGGATGATGTGCTATGCGAGATTATTGCCTTAATTGCTGCTTGACTCTCAACATAAAAGTTGACACGGTTGCAGCTTAAGCTATTCTCTTCCAGGGTTTCTACTGCTTTGGTTACGGCTAAAATTTCCGCTTAGAAAACGCTACAGTAATCCGGCAGCCTGTAGGATCTGCTTATTTCCGGATCAGCACAGTATACCGCAGACCCTACTCCTTCCACTACTTTGGAACCATCTGTGTACACATGTATCGCCTCGTCCGCCATTTGCGCACCCTTGCGCCAACCGTGCACCTCTATTGTGGCCCTAAGATCTCCCGCTAAGCGCAGATAGGGAATCAGGTAGTCTGTTCGTCTTGTGAATGATGACGCTATACTACTATGGCCATATGGTCGGCGCTCAAGCTGCCCCGAGGCACCGAGCCTGGTTGCGGTTGTTAATGCTTTGTTCTTTTCTACCAGATCTCCAGGTGGAATGTGCAAAGTGGCATACAGTCCAGCCGTCGGGGTTGTTTTCAGGGCTCCCTTAATGCTAAGCATCGATAGTCTGCATACCGCCTCTAATTTTTTGAGGTATGTTGTTTTTGTGTGGCTTTCCACCAAACAAGAACTCCATAGTATAGAATAGGGCTTACAATCGCTGTAAAAACCCAATGAGAAAGAGAGGGCGATAAGCCCCACGTACAATCCAGCATTCTTTTACATGCATCATGCATAGAGTGCCTTTGAGGCCTTCTTCACGCTCTCCTCCACGTTGAGCTTCCATGACAGCTTACTGTCTAGGATGATTCCTAGATATTTTGTGCAAGCTTTCTCCTGTAAGGTCACCCCTCCTAACTTAGGCCTGATCCAATTTGGGACCTTGTACCTCTTTGTAAACAAGACCATATCCGTCTTCTCTTTAATGTAATTAAGACCATCCATAATCGCTCATTTAGAAACATTATTGAAAGCCCCGGCAATGTCCGGAGTTCGCTCGACGCTTTACTGTGTTGGATGTTTATCTGTAGGACTCGCAGCACCATTGGGCTGTTTGTGCCCCTCCAGCACCTTAGTCGTGACGTCGTCGTGCTCCCCTTGCCCTTTTGGTTTAGAGTATTCGAGGTCCCCTTCAGCCTCTCGTGACTGTTGTGCCGGGTGTTCCTCTGTGCGAGTCACAGCACCATTTAGCGGTTGGTCCTCTTCTAACACCTTCGTGGTGACGTCGGGGACATCCACCTGTCTTTTTTCCCTTAGGCTTTTGAGGTCCTTTTCGACTTCGCCCACCTCTAGCGTGTCAGGGTTTTTATCCTCAGGACTTCTTTTCCTGAGTCGCATGTAAATTTTGCCAGTGCCATGCCAAGCTGCGTGTACAAAATATCCTCCGCCTGCTTGTTTATTTGGATGATGTAGAACTGACCATCCTCGGTAATTCGAGCTACAGTAAGTACCTTCCAATCCTGTGTCGGTATGTTCGGATTCTGATTCTGCAGAAGTCACAGTGTATCCTCCGACTTCATCACGCATGGTATCCATACCTTAACTTTTGGTACCGTGGGGATTTGCGCTTTATACACTACCTCAAATTGCGCGTTTGTGCCTTGCCTTTTCAGGTTTGGAACCACTTCCTCCAGCCACCGCAAGCTCGCGATGTTGTCGCACGCTATCACCTTCACACCATTATACCATCCCCCCAAATCAAAGGTTGGAAGGGGCTTACTTGGTTTTTCCCGCATCATCTTAAGCATTAAGCTAATAAGCTCCCTTTCCACCGATCTCCACCTTTAAGTAGTCATGTGTCCGAAAGAACTGCTACGATCAACCAGCGCCAGTGACTGTTTTGCCACATCACTCATCTTCTCGGGAAAAGCCGGAGTCTTAGTGTTATCTCCCTTTGGCACCTCCGAGAAAGCCGGAGTGTTAGCGTTAACTCCCTTTAGCACCTCCGAGAAAGCCGGAGTCTTAGCGTTATCTCCCTTTGGCTTATCTCCCACTTCCGTAGTTGGAACTTCCCTCTGACTCGCAGCTTTCGAGGTAGTTGCTACCTCGCTATTAGGGCTACTTGTACAGCTTTGGGCCCACTTGCCTTGTCTATGCGACTGCCCTGATTCGCGGCTCTAGGCTCTTCTACTCCGTTTTCATTTGTGTGCTTCTCCAACACGGAGTTCATTGAATCAGCACTACTCTCGCTTCCTGAGTCCGACGCATCACTTAATTCGTATTTGTCGTCCTTGGATTGCGACTCAGTCCTCCTCTTTACATCGTCCTTAATACAATCAGGTAATGAGTCGTTCATCTTGGTCGTACGACCACCTGCCCCTTACTGTGGTAAGGCCATAAATACTTCCCGAGGTTGCCCGGTATCGGAAAGGCTCCGTTCGAATACAGCCGAATTTATCCCCTGGCTGCAAATCGTCCAATAGGCACGGTCCGCATAACACCCTGGATTAGGGGGTTGGCAGTTCTTGGACACCGACATCCCGCGCCCTCCTCTGAGGCGAAAGGGCGTAGATGTTAGTCCTAAACATCTCCGCCTCATAGTCGGGCGCTATGGAGTTCGGCTTAGCCCTCACACCAACGAAAAGGTGCCTACCCTAGTGAGGAGTTAACTGTGTTGTTTCTTTGCGATTTTTTCGAAAAATATTAGTAGTAACAAGTACAGCTGGGTATAAAAATATGAAGCAATCAGTTTACAAAATACCCGATAAGTACTGAACTGCATAATTTAGAAAAATTTTTTTAAATTTTATGATGAATTCATTAACTATGCCATGATCTATTTGTGTGGCGATGAACATAGGTTTTATGAAAAGTACGGACTTCAAAGAATTGTGCTCTTTCGTAAACCTTTCAACATACGAACCCTGAGCCAATTCAAAATTCATCGTTCAACGTCGAAAAACTCGACTAGTAAATCGATTCACGTAAAAATTTCATTAGTAAATAATGGAGATTCCAAATGTACTCATTGAGCATGTCAACTTATTCATTCCGTATGTTCGGAACGTTCGAATCATTCGTCTCCATTTAAGAATTTGGGGAATCGATTTATATTTGAAATAGCGTATTCCGAATATTCTAAATTAACGATTTATCCGGAACACTTCAATGAATACTTAACGGAAAACAAATTTCAGAATAAAAAGGTGAATACTCTCTGTGTAGCAGGACCGCACAAAAGCTTAACTCATCTGTCAAAGTCAAGGCCGGAATATAAAGTTCTACGACAATAAGCCATTTTTTATATTTTTTTGTGTCAGGTCATTGCGACTGCTGAGTGGAGTATCACCCCATGTCTGCTGCCTGTTCAAAATCTTTTTCAAAAATTTCCCATTTCAGGATTTTTCACAAAAACTCCGTATATTATAATTAGCTTGAAGAACGTCTTATCTCAAAAGTAAGTAACTCCCTCTTATGTCAAAATGCATTGAACTTATGCTGATATAGGGAGTTTTTGAAACAAATAATGAGATAGTGTATTTTTGAATAACATTCTAACGTACGGCATTCTTCTTTATGAATTCACGAAATATTTAGTAAAAAACTAATTATTTCCCCTAAAACCTGTTGACATTTACAAATTTATTATCAATACTAATACACTACTAAAGGTACTTTTCTACTACAATTTTCGCTGAGGGGCGATCGAATTATGCCCCGCTTTCCTTACTGCGTAAAAGCAAACCGTCCAGATTTTGGGAGTGTCAAAGCTTAGTCATCATTGGAGAACAAACCTCTAGCAATAAAATCATGGACTCTGAATGTAAATTTTGTATAAGTTTTTTTTGATATTTCTTATATTTCACAATAATTTTTCAAATTTTTAATGAATAAAAAAAAATTTTTAGAGAGAATTGATATAAAATGTCAAATTGTTGCTTAGAAAGAGTCGCCGTGTGTAAATCTGATACGCAACTTCAAAAAAAGTTGAATTCGAAGTACAGGCACTGGACCATATATTCCGTTTGTACGATATTAGATAAGGCTATACTGCTATGGCCATACGGCCTGCACTCAAGCTGCCCCCGTGATTCTTATTGCAGTGGCTAACGCTAGATTTTAGGCCATTAGATCTGCAGGCGCGATGTATAGAATGGCAAGCAATGCTACTGTCGGAGGAGCTTTTAGGGCTCGCGTTATGCTAATCATTGATAATCTCCATTATCCTAAAATTGTTTGGTATTCGTACCTTTCTGTGTGGCTCTCCACCAAGCAAGGACCCCATAGTAACGTATGGGTTTGACAATTGCCGTAAGAGAGTTTGGGTGATAGGCCCCACGTGCATCATAGCATCCTCTTTAATGCATACAATGTCGCGTAGGACAACTTACCATTTAGGATGACTCATAGATATTTTGCGGCTATATTTATCTTGTTGGGTTACAACTCCAAGCTTAGGCTTGGTCCAGTTAGCGACCTTATATTTCCTAGTAAATAATACTAGAGCGATTTTTTCAATGTTGGAGGTTAAATCGACCCCAGATGACAACCCGAAGGGCCTGATCCATCAGGGAACTGACTGTTGTTAGACATCTGCCCTTTATTATGACTGAAACGTCTTCTGATATGCAGTTTTACTGGTCCTCCGTCGAACCGCCTAAGCAATTGGTTGATAACTAGCGTCACCAATACTGTGGACGCCCCTAAAATGCCGCCTTGCAACGCTACTCTGTTTACAGGTTTTGTTGCATAGCCCCATTGCGACGTGATCACTCTGCAGCTTAACTTGGAGCCGATCCATTTTGTAAAGGCGGGATGAACTTTAATTGAGTTGAGACTGTCCATCTTTACTGGTTTCGAGATATTGTTGAAAGCACCAGAAAAACACCTAGAGAATATTCTTCGTGTTCTAGGGCTTTCTCTATATTTATGACCACCCTATGCAATGCAGTATCGACAGACTTTCCTTTGGTGTAAGTATGTTGTGCAGAAACGCTTAACTCCTCATTCATATTTGATGTCCGCACAGAAAATTTTCCATGAAACCCTCTTCGACCTGTTGATTTCACGTTTAAAGATCCACAACAGATCTCTATATTCGTCCAAGCACTCCTTGCTTTCCGCAACTTCTGCCAACTTAAGAATCTCTTCTACTTGCCCTGTAAGAAGAATCAACTCCTTACTCCACCATGCTGGCTTTAATTTTCCTTTGAATCTTCTCAGAGTTGTTGCAATTCTCCAACTGCTCAACGGTAGTAACCTCTTTTGGCTGCCCAAGTCTTCCTGATACACATTTCTGAAATTTGTACCAGTCCGATGCCAATGAGTTTTAAGAGAAGAATATTCATTTTTTGTCAACTCATAATCGGTGAAATAGAAATAAATTTATGAGTTTGGTTGAAGTCAGTAAAGAAAGTAACAACTTTATTTATCACGCATTCGATGAATACAACCAAAACTTTTTATTATATCAGAATAATCAACATTTCTTTCTAGATCATACCATAAAATATTGTCATTCCGACTACTGAGTGGAATTTCACGCTATCTCAGCCACCATTTCGAAAACGGTCATTTATATAAAAAATTCTGTAATGGGGCTTTCAGCCGAGATAGGGCGATGTTCCACTCAGCAGTCATATATGTATGTAATACTCCGATATTGCTAAAACAATATGTGCGCAATGCGTTTTTAATTCGCGAAGTATTTTGATTGTAGCAGTTTAAGTTTTACACAAAATAAATTATAATTAGGTAACAGAAATATAGCAGCACTCTAATGTTTGCGAGTGTACCCTCTCTGTACTATTAATTTAGAAGTATTACATACTTTTATGACAGCACTTAATTTATAACTACACTTATGAACATCCCGTAAAATCTTTTATATATGATCGAGCAATACTTCCTATAGATATATCTGTATATAACACCCCTTCCAAAATAGGGGACTTAGATCCTGCCACAGCACAAAGAGCTCCGTTCACAACGCCCGGTGTTCCTGAATCTACTTTAAGTGTTGAACCAAATCCATAAATCGTTGTTGAAAAACGTTCCCCCTCCAAATCGAAATCACGTTCTAAATAGCACAACTCTCCCACAGTTTCCAGAGTACGTTCACTTTGTGAAAACCATTCATTAACTTGCATTTTCTTACCCGTTTTTAATTCAGTGTTGCAAAGTCTTATTTTGCTTATTGTAGGATCTTGCTTAAAGCTGGGGCACACTTTAATTATACCTATATCTATATCGTCCGTTCCCGTGAATGTTTTATGAAAAGTATCACCCGCTGTGCGTTCTTGCCGTTGCCCCTTTAGAAGTTTACTGTCTGCACCAGCTCTAACTTTAATCTTTTTCCCTTCTTCTATCCTTAGGCAATCTAAAGCTGTAACCACGTATTCCCAAGTGACCAATGATCCTACGCAAACATATTTTTTGTCATGATATATTCCCACCACATATGATTTATCATCTGTATTCACTGAACTGCTAGAACTGCCAGCTCCAGTGCGAAATTCGGCATACGTGTAGTTGAAAGGGATGCTAAGCGCGACCAACAGGAGCACGAAATTTTTTCTTAAACTCATTTTAAATTATAACTTTTTGAGACACTTGTTAGATATTGAGTAAATCAAGATAAGTTTTGTGGGCGCTATTTATACATCAGTGGCTTGTGTGAATAACAAATAAGTAGAAACTTCTAGATTCAGGAAATGGGCACAAAGCAAATATTTGACTGTTTTTAAAAGAACATTTCCATTTCATTTGTTTATATATTTGCATAGTTTAATTGTGCTATGAAATTGAGAAAGGCTATGTGATATAATGTTTGTATTTTTAATGAATCAACACAGAAAAGTATAAAAGGTAAACTAATTAGTTTTATCTGCTTGTATTTTTAATGAATAAACACTAATTTGTTTTATCTGTTTCCAAGCTGCTAATTTGTCTATTTTATAGCGTCACAAACCCAGAGTTGGGAGCAGTGCACCAAGTTTTGAGAAGTAACATTGCTCGAAGTTAAGTGGGCTAACATAATCAAGATCCTGTGTTAAGTGTTAATGAGACGTTAATTGGTTGTGGACTTAAACGTCTGTTCATCCTTCCCATACTCGTAAAATTTAGTGATTTCTATAACAATTTCACAAAGAGGGTTAATGAAATAATTAGCCAAGTTTTCTACAGTAAGACCATAATAAACCCAATGTTCCATACAAAATACAAATTCTTTATTATCTCATTATTGCTTTATTGAGTTGCTAATGGAGTCAAAAATCTAGACGGCTTTGTGGGCGTTATTTATACATCAGTGGCTTGTGTGAATAACAAATAAGTAGAAACTTCTAGATTCAGGAAATGGGCAGAAAGCAAATATTTGACTGTTTTGAAAACAACATTTCCATTTCATTTGTTTATATATTTGCACAGCTTAATTGTGCTATGGAATTGAGAAAGGCTATGTGATATAATGTTTGTATTTTTAATGAATCAACACAGAAAAGTACAAGAGGTGGGCGCGGTCGTTAACCGATCTCGTCCATTTTTTCTAGAAATATTTCCTGCTATATGGAAAATTTGTGTACCTAATTTTATTACGATCCGTTAATTTTTCCTCGAGTTATGGCTCCCGAAACATAGAAAATTTCTTTGTCATAAAAGGGGCAGTGCCACGCCCATGTTTTTAAATTTGAAGTTTTCCCTATCTATTGTTATAAATCCACTTGGGAAATGAAATACCATTGATATAAAGCTCTTTTTTGCAAAGAAATAGCTAATTTTATTCATCCACGACCCTTTTAAAAATCTTTTATATAAAAGTGGGCGTAGTCCTTAACAGATTCCGTTAATTTTTCTTAAAAGTATTCCATATAGTAAAGGCAACCTCTCTG
The DNA here is from genome assembly GCA_029619165.1 of Eurosta solidaginis. NCBI lineage: Eukaryota > Metazoa > Arthropoda > Insecta > Diptera > Tephritidae > Eurosta > Eurosta solidaginis. The sequence goes on along the minus strand of JARSSU010017545.1, from coordinate 4,053 downwards.
CCGAATTTTGTTAGGATAGGTTTAACGATTTTTGATTTATGATTAATAATATTTGCAAAATTTATTTTATCACAAATGGGCGGTGCCACGCCCATTTAAAATTTTCAAATTATTATCAAGAGCCTAAGAGATCATCAGTCCACACGTCAAATTTCAACGTTCTATGTGTATTATTTACTAAATAATCAGGTTTTTTGTGTTTTCCAAAATGTTATATATGTCTATAAAAAGTGGGCGTCGTTATCATCCGATTTCCTCATTTTCAATACCAATCTATTGGCGGTCGTGTACCAAATTTGGTGAAGATATCTCAATATTTACTCAAGTTATCGTGTTAACGGACGGACGGACGGACGGACATCGCTCAATGAAATTACTGATAATTTTGATATATAATTTTGATATATGGAAGTCTATATCTATCTCGATTCCTTTATACCTGTACAACCAACCGTTATCCAATCAAAGTTAATATACTCTGTGTGCAAAGCACAATGCCAACTAAAATTATTATTATGAAAGAATTCCAAAGCACAGTGTTGTTGCTACAATACCCCTTTCTTAGCGAAAAGCGACCTTTCTTCCTTTTGGAGCATATGGTGGAATTTCTTTTTGCTCAATTGATTGTTGGAATGTGGTTTCATTTAAATCGTGTACTTCTGTAAATGCGGGTTTCAATCTGGCTATAGATACTGTGTCTTCTCCTTTTGCAAGTTTGATAGTGAAAAAGGACCGGAGTATTTTGGTTGCAGAGGTTTTTTATATCCATCACTACGAACCCAAACTTATTTTGATTGAAACAGATCCGCATGAACGAATGGTTTATTGTTGGTATGATGTGCAATAGGCTGTGGTTGAATATTTTGCATTATTATTTCAAGACGTTCTAGAAACTCAGTGGAAACGGCATCGGAACTTGTGACATCTCCCAAAAACTCGCCCGGAATATGCAACGCTTCTCCATATACCATTTCAGCTACTGACGCACAAAAATCATCTTTATACACTGTCCTTAAACCAAGCAGTAGTGAAGGCAAAATTTTTGGCCATTGCGAATCAGCTTGACAAATCAAGGTAGCTTTTAAAGTTCGATGTAGCCTTTCAACCATGCCGTTACTGTGTGGATGGAAAGATGCAGTGTGCTGAATCTTAGCTCCAATAAAACTAGCTAAGTCATGAAACGCTTTCGAAGTGAATTGACGACCACGATCACAAATAATTATACATGGACATCCAAATCTTGCAATCCAACCATCAAAAAATGCTCTGCTTACAGTCTCCGCTGTAATGTCTGTTATAGGTATGGCTTCTGGCCATCGCAAAAAACAATCTATAATCGTTAATAGATACGTGAAACCCTCAGATGCTGGCAAAGGGCCAACCAAATCCAAATGCACTTCTGAAAAACGCTTTGAAGATAAAGGAAACTCACCAATTGAAGAATGAGTGTGCCTATTTACTTTTGATGACTGGTAAGGTAAACAAAATTTGGTCCAGATCTTAACGTCCTTATTGAGTTGTGGCCAAACAAAACGATCTGCAATTAGTGTCCTTGTAGCTCTAACACCAGGATGTGCATGGTTATGAAGCATGTCAAAAACAGGTCGTCGAAAACTGGTAGGAAGTATAGGCCTGGGCTTACACTTTGATACATCACAATAAATTTCCGTTGTAGAACCTGGTGATGGTACTAGTTTTAACTTAAGTCCAGAATCAGTTGATAGAAGTAATTTTTGTATATCTCAATCTGTTTTCTGAGCCTCGGAGAGTCGCGTATAATCGATTATAGAAACATCATATATCTTTGAAATCGCATCTGCAACCGAATTGTCCACACCAGCAATATGAATAATATTCGTATTAAACTGACCGATATAATCCAAGTGTCTGTATTGCCTAGGCGCAGCTTTTGGAGGATTTTGATTAAAAGCAAATGTAAGTGGTTTGTGGTCAGTAAAAAGAGTAAAATCGCGACCTTGTAAAATATGACGAAACTGATTTACAGCATTATAAGCCGCTAATAACTCTCGATCATATGTACTGCATTTGCATTCAGTAGGGCCTAAGCTTACGTGAGAAAAAAGCGAGGGGTTGCCATAATCCATTAACCTATTCCACTACTGATCCAATGGCAAGATTTGATGCATCTACTTTAAGTGCCAATTTTGCATCTCTAGCTGGATGAGCGAGAGGGTAGCATTTGCAATCAAATTTTTGCATTTGTTAAAAGCATCTTCAGCTTCAGTTGTCCATTTAACGAGTCTCTTGTCCTTTCAGCATACAAATAAACCGTCGGAAATCGGAAATTGTTTGTGGCTTTGGAAAGTTGACAATTGCTTGCACTTTGTCTACAGTTGGTGTACTTCCTATAGATGAAATGTGAAAACTAAGATAGTCGATTTCTTGAAATCCAAATTTACACTTCGCAGGATTCATGATCATGCCAAACTCACGAAATCGCTCAAAAAGTATTCTCAGATGCTGCAAGTGTTGCTCTTCGTTGTTAGACGCAATTAAGACATCGTTAATATATACGAAAACGAAGTCTAAACCACGACATACCTCATCCATCAAGCGTTGGAAACTTTGTGCAGCATTCCCCAATCCAAAGGGCATTTTGAGAAATTCAAATAAACCGAACGGCGTAATAATAGCCATTCTCTCTATATCCTGCGGATTTACATTCACTTGATGGTATGCCCGAATAAGATCCAACTTCGAGAAAACTTTGCAGCCATGAAGATGAGATAATTTCCGACTAAGCGATGTGTTTTATTGAATCACCAAATCCATCTCAGGATATTCAACATGTAAAAGAGGCAGAGGACGTAAAATCTATTTTGGACACTCAAGAGTACACACCAGATTTTCCAAGCACATCGGAAAATTTGTGTCATACACCAGACATGGTTTCGTTAATTGCGGATAGTCCTGCGACATTACCGCCTGTTGCAAGCACATCGAAAGGGAATTGTAAAACACCAACACAAAGCCAGATTTTATATACATATTTCTTCGATATAGTTAAAAAGGTTTGTGCTAAGGGGCATATACATGCGCCGATTAGTTGTTCGTTTCCCGAAAATTTTTTCATATTTTTCATTTTCATTTCCCGTGATCATTTTGATACATGAAAGTCTTTATTTATCCCGATTAGTTTATGCCATTACGATGCAGAGTGACAGATGAAACCAATAACCTTATTATCTTCGGTAGAATAAAGTAAAATAGATATATCCAAAATTTCACATCATTTGCATACCATACAACAACATATGGCACTTTTATATAAAAACCTGTGAAAATCGGCGTGATACCGAGCAATCTATTTAAGTGCGCTTTGGGTGTAAACTATTTATTTTACTGTAAAATTTCTAAACTGTACCTACTCGCTAAGAACCATGGATCTTACTGATCTTGGTATTCTTTATTTACGTTTTTTTTTGTGCTCTTTTTTCATAAAAAAGTTTCTTGCACTTTTAATGTTATATATATATAGGTACTCACCGTACAGGGTTCTGTGGTCTCGAAAACTAGTGTTTTAGGTAATTTTTTCTAGTTTCCAAATAATAGCAACATGTGCCGCCAAATGGGTTAATGAATATGCCAACAAATTCTAAAACTTCACCGTATATTAGGGATGTCAATATTTTCTAATTTCGGAAACCCGGGATTTTCGGGATCTTGTATTGTAATTAATACCGGGATTTAGGTTTTCTTTTGATTTCACAAGGTTAACCTACGAAAGTGTAAAATATTATTTGGAATAACCTCTTCTGCATAAAATCATAAGGGTTAAAATTAATTCAGAAATAAATAGGTTTCAAACTTCGTTGCATAATATTTTCAATTCAAACTAACAATCACATATTTTGAAAAAAAAAGTAATATACATTGTATAATAAGACCATAATTTCTTGAGAACCATTTAATCTATTGTGATCAGATAAGTCAAAGAAATTTCATAACATCCTACTTATGTGTATGTTCTGCTTTTAATACTAAGCAACATTCAAAAACTTCAAAAAGTATTCCTTCATTCAAAAAGTACTA
>JARSSU010017544.1:0-37659 GCA_029619165.1 Eurosta solidaginis | reverse complement strand
CAATGTACAGTTTCCGTCCCGCATTGGCTTCCAATAAATTAGTCTTCCACAAAACTTCCGGATTTGTGAGAACGGCCTAAGTATTGGGGTTAAACCAAACCGTTACGCTTTCAGAAAATCAATCTTTCTTAGTGGAAAGGCAAGCGGCGTGGAATGATTGGGTATATTAGTAGCATACCCAATAGCTTAGGGCGCACAGAGTCTGCCGTCCAATGTCCATGTAAAGACAATATGCTCTTTTTTTAACTCATTTGCCGGGCGTAGAAGGGCCCTTCGGTGACCCGATGAAACAAGAGCAATATGTAATACAAAACGATGTTGGTGTGCAAGTTAACATTGTAAAAAATATCGTTGTTGTTACTACAACAGACCCTATCTAACGTATGGTTTTCTTAGGCTGAGAGCTCGGCCCATGTGCAAAGTGGGATGACTCAATCCAAGGGGTATAGAGTGGTTCAGGAGTTGAAAACCATTTTACAATTAGAGCTAATTTCTAAAGTGGTTTTAGTACAGCAACTTTTAAAACTCTCGATTGTTTTTTTGTTAGTTTTGTAAGGAAATACAGTAAAAACCGCTAAACTTTATTTCTGAACACTGCAATATATATTTTTGAACAGAGCATTCCGAAAACTAAACAAACCAAACCCGAGCGTGTTTAAATGGGGCTTAGCGAAATATCGGAATGGCCAGTGTAATGAACCTCTTGTACAAAATACCCCTAGAAATGAATTCATAACTTAGGTTTATGCGCAACCGCCTCAAGACAAAAGCACTGTTAAAGCATGGCTCTAACGCGACTCATTGTTATAACACTCAAAACACCAGTGTACTTTCAGCGAGCACCGGAGGAATCTGGGGACCCGAGAACAAGTTCCTCCATAAGTGGGGAATTGAGGTGTATTGGGGGGGGGGCAGGGATTTGCCCTAGAAGAGACAGGAACTATGGACAGTCCTTTGCGAGATTTCTTTCAGTCAGCATACAGACAACAACAAACCAAAACTACCTACCACATTATTGTGACTGAGGTATTTTGATAGATAGCATTAAGGTCTACAAAGTGCACTCAAGTAGGTTAATTGCATTTGCTATTACCCAAAATACACAGTATCAGGAATGTACCTTTGCTTTTATAAACTGGAGCAAAATATGGAGGTGGGAATGTTGTCGTATCACCACATAAATACTCCCAGTAAATAAGAATGGTTACTATATGGGTAGAACTTTACGGCTTTTAATCTGTACGCTCCGCTACTATACACCTTTCTGATACTAGCCGAATCGCCGCTTGAACTATTTGTTTGATCACTGTACTCCGACAGTTTTTTCGAGTTTCAGCCATCTTTCTATGACATATATTTTACTAAAGCTAAGCTTACGCGTATCTCAGGGCTCTTTACACTAGTCCACGTTTTCTTGCCGCCTATTCCATTTTCGATGTGCAGTCATCATATTTATAATAATATTTCGGGATGTTTTTTGTTTTTTGAGTATAAAGCTAGGGAGCCTCCTCTCAAAAATATACGGATATACTAACTCCCGTTTGGATCATCTTAGTCAATCACTTAACGATAAGAATATTGTATTCTCTATCTTAACTGAAGCATTGACTGTCCGTAGTGCAGCCTAAAATGTAAACAAACGTCATCTGTTTTGCTAGTCTTCGTGTATTCACAATGAAATCTTACAATTTGCTCTACACAATATTCAGCAATTATCGATTTAACTGGGGGTTTGACACCCAGTATTGGTGAAAACGGATATGTCAAACGAAGCTATTTAAAGGATTGCTGCCATCTAGTCGAATAATAATCAGATACGTTAAAAACGGCCCAAAGATTTCCCCAGTAAGATTAATAGGAGATACATGAGTACAATATTCAGACGCCTAAAATTATACAGGAAAAATATTTACTTTTCTCTGATCTCTAACGCCAAGATAATGCTTTAAAACTTCAAAATATTACTTACAAACAACAAAACTACAAAACCAAGCTGCATAAGAAGAGAAGTCTAACTATGGAAACAAGATAATAACACGCAGCTAAATATTATGGAACTAATTCAGACTATCAAAAAATAGTCAAAATAAACAAAAGTTACATCTAAATTTGGCGACCCTATTCCCGGGCAGTGTCATCATCGTCTGCCGACTGATGGGATACGGCCAGCAAATATGTTAGGCATATACTTCTCAGTAAACGAGAAGACGGATGCTTAGGCATTAGCGTGAGAGTAACCATGGAGCTGACTTACCGCAACCGAAGTAATGCTCAAAACTCGGTCCCAGTACGGGGATTTACGTGGGCTGTGGAGGTTATGTTTTAGTGGGAAGCCCTTAATGGAGAAAAATGAAAAATTGTAAACGTGCTACATTGCCATATCAACAATAAAAATGTATTACTCGCCTAGCATAGTTACAAGGTGCACTCTGCGTCAGCCTCATAGTATTTAGATTATGTTTGTTTGCTATTGAACTATTTTGAAAATAAGTTAGAATATATTTTCCAATAGCCAAAACTTTACGTTTTTAGCACTCCTACTACATATTCCTTAATTAAATAGTGGTAGTATGCCATAAGCAGTTCCAGAGTTATGTAATGTAACAATTCCAATTTTAGAGGAGCTACACCCAACTTCGGACTTTACGTGAAAACTTGACTAGAACGAATAAGCCATATCAACTTAATGTGGAGCTGGACTCATATCCAAGTTTCAGATAGAAATTATTAATGGATTTATACACCCCTTTTTCCAATTGCTGCCACTTCCCACCTTTCCTGAACTTCACTATTATAATATTTCATGATTATTTGAATACTAGGTTTGTATTCAAAATTGAAGATTCTCATTTCAGTACCGGTTCTATAATATAAAAAGAGATCGGCAACTTTAACATGAGAAGGGTTACCAATTGGCACCACATAGACTATGGTGGCAGAACTTTGATGAGTTTAGTGGAATGAAAAGCGGGTGACCCTTGAAGCTCGCTCCGTAGATGGCCCAGTTGCATTGGGTGAGACTAGGAGAATACGAGGGGTGCACATGATCGACCAAGCGGGAAGGCATGGGTCCAAGCAGGGGGTGTAAAGTGTCGAATATTATGTGTAAGCCTTACAACCTTAGAAAAACAAAATTGTTTCTATCATTAAAAAAAAAGACTGTATACGCATGACGGGTATTCTAACTTGACACTGTCTTCTGGCGTCACATGCCTTTAAATTAGGCTTAGTCAGTGTTAGCAGAGGGTTGGTGTAGGAAACGATCGAGCGCGTTTTGTGCACGTGCCCTGCGCTTGCCAGGCTAAGACTCCAGCTATTTGGGGTGATACAGCTGTCAAATTTATAAGCAGCAAGTGGCATAGGTCCTAGAAAGCTTGTAGTATTTGCCAAGAGGATGGAGTTATTTTAAAGCATAGTTCCTGATTTTTTGATAGGGTTTTTCAGTTTTGTCGTTAAATAAACTTCTGTTAACCCTACGGACTCATTCAGTCTATGTGAGCTCCTCATGGACCGGCCAGTTCGACCTAACTTAACCTAGAGGCATCCAGATATTTGCATGTGCACTTTGAGTAGATTATTTGAAATTTGTACATGGTTGTGTTCGGAGTAATTTCGGAGTATTTTTTGACTGCTTCGCGATAATTTTGAAACATTTGGGATTGTTCACGAGATTATTTCAGGAATATTTTAGAACTATTTTCGGGCTCATTCCTGGATTATTTCGGCATTGTTTGCGGATTGTTTCGGAATCTTACAGTTACAGAGATGATTTGACTTATTCGAAATTAGTTCTGGACTATTCACGGATAATTTTGGAATCATTTTCTGTAAAATTCCTACTTCGGGATCATTTCGGGTTTATGGTATTTTTGGGAAAATTTGGGGACTCTTTCGGCATCGTTTCGGACCAATGCAGGATCATTTCAGACTTATTTGGGTTAATTTCAGTTACTGGTCTCTTTCTGGGTTGTTTCAGGATGATTTTTAGATTATTTTGAAACTGCTTCAGGGATGTTTGCGGAATCATTTCTGCAATAATTCGAGCTCATTAAGGGACTTTTTCAGTAAATTTATTGGTACTCTTTTTATTTTATGTTTTAGAATAATTTTTAGAATTTAATTACGATATTTTTGATTCGTGTTTACAAACATTTACGCATTGTTTATACTCTTGCCTTCTTGTATTCATATTACTATTTGGGTTCCGAGATACCAATGTTTTTGGGTTCTCATTATTCAAGAAAATACACGAACACCTCAGACTGTGGAGATAAAGAATTCAAGAAAATAATGACAACTGCTCCTTCAGGGTAATTGAATTGCTAAATACTAACCCACTACCTTCGACTTTGGAAGGATGAAGAGAGTGATAATAAGTACATCTTCTGCATCACAATATGGCATTTTAGTTAGTCGATCCATTTTCCCCAGTTCAACTTCCCCCTTCCCGCAACTGTAACCATTTTTCTGCATGGATATAGTGGCGAATATTAACATTACTATGATGTTAGTAAATAATCACAACAACAAAAACAGCAAGAAGCCACACTTATGTAGAAGGCAACGAAGAATATTTCATGCACAAAACCAGCAGCTTGAAGCAGAGATATAATTTCACATACACGTAGCCGACAGCTAAGAGCAGAATTTGTTACTCCCACATACACACGCATATGGCTAGAAGAAAAACATAAACTACAGATATAAATGTATGTAGCTAAATAAACAAGCATCAGAAGGTATGCTCGTGGAACATCTAGACCTTAGGAGAAATTGCGAACGAGATAACCGAGAGTATAAAAGCAGCGCAAGCTGAGGAATCAGGAATAAGTTTAGTTTAAACACGCTATTAGTGAAGTGTAATTGTATTGTGAAGTACTACTCCCAAAGTTGTCTAATAAGGTACATTTTGCAATACTGAATATTGGAGTTATTTATTCGACAGTTCAGCGATTCGAACGTTAGCAGAAGATATATAATTATCAGGAAATTCCCAAAAATCGTTACAATATTGTGACGAATATTAGTATCACTAAGTGATACTCACATCACTAATCTGATACTAAGTAAATAAAGGCACAACAACAATAAATTAAGCTGTCACTCTTGGTTCGTAAACAAATCAATAATCATTTACACACATATGTACATACAAGGCAACGAAGAGATACTCGCAAACACATGTAATCATCAGCCGAATTAGTACTCACATATACACACGCATATGGCTATGCGAGATACTATAAACTACAAATATACATGTATCTAGCTAACAACCAAGCAAGAGATATAATTGTTCTGGAATACAGTTTTGCGAATTGACTAGACCTTCGGAGAAATGGATGAACGAGAAAACAGAGAGTATAACAGCAGCACAAGTTGCGTAGTCAGGATCAGTTTGATTTAAACACGCAATTGGTTGTGAAGTATAAGTGTTATTGTGAAGTACTTTCAAACTAGTCTAATAAAGACCATTTGTCATTATTGAATATTGGAGTTATTTATTCAACAGTTTAGCGATTCCAACGTTAGCAGAAGGTTTCATATAAGCGAAATTTCCCTAAATTCGTTACAATATTATCTAACTCAACTTCACTTCAATGGCTTCCGATTGATTAATAAAGGGAAATTTAAACCAAATAAAATTCATAATGCTCTTGAACTTTCATTTTATCCTCTTAATAAATGTGGGATCACCTAGACCTCATTAAATCTTAACTAATTCTGTGACTTAATTAATATGACACATAACCAAGCCCTTGACAAATAAACTAACAAAATTATTGTTAAACGAACTCAACCCACGTTGTTTTCCACAAATTTATTATGTTACAAATTAAAATGAAATAGTAAATTAATTGAAAGACAAGACAAAATATGTATTGATAATTTAAAGAACAAATTCTCAAGCGAAGCAACAACCAAAAAAGAATGTCAAATTATGTAATAAAATATAGAATTAAATGCACAAATTGACATAAAAGTGCGGAAGAAGAGACAGCTGAGACGCGACAATGCTATGCTTTTGGTAATCGACCGCCTAGAGTGCATTCACTGCATTTCAAAGCACTGACAGTACACAACAAAACAGGCTGCGCTACAAAATGTGGGCGCTATGGCTTAAGGCAGGGCATACGTGCACCTAAAGTTAAAAATTGTCTCACTTCCATTTCACTGTTTCCCCTTTTGACGTTGAAAGCTGTTGATGCAGTCAAGGTGGCGGTAAAAAAGATAGGGTAACGGTTCGTTGTTGCTGCTCTTAATAACAAAGAATACTCAGGCTAACGTAAAATACTCCCATTGCTGTTATGTTTTAAATTGGTTATAGATGAAGCGAGTTAAGTGATTTTGTTCCGTTTGACAGAAAATTCAGTTTATGTCGATTGGGGTAATTTACGGGTTGAGTGTTACTAGGAGAATGGAATTCGTAAGATTCAGATTAACTTTCATCTCTAAAAGCAAATTAGCTTGGGTTTGGAAAGGTTGACGTCGAACTAATAAAGTAAACTTCATTAAGGTTCGACAAGAATTGTTAAGATTCGTACTCATTTGAAAAGCTTTACCAGGATGACTGCTCATGAATGAATCGGAGGGTGGCTCATGCAGTAAAATGGATATTTCATAATCCACACTGGCAGCTAAAAATTTAAAAAGAATTGAGACTGGGATTTGCCGAAACGATACGTGTTCTTATCTTGTAATAGTATGTGTGTTATTTACGTATTTGCGAACAATTATGGTAGGTAGAAGTCAGTAAGTTGGTTGACTTATTTTATATATTTAGTGCTTCTTCTCATTTGTTTGCTTATTTGCTGCGTGGTGCTTTAATTTGTTAAAATGTTTTTACACTCATCTGAGCAAAGCTCACAAATTCATTCAGCCATGTTCGTCCTGCGGTCTCTCTGTGCTCACGATATCTTTAGTAAATTTTGTGGTATCTTATTGAAATTTCATACCACACCTGACCAAATTCCAAGTATAGATAAAAATTTCAACCCCTATTTTAATTGTTAAGTCATAAGGTGAGGTTTCCTTCAAGAGGAGACTTGAGGGACGAAGGTGTGCATAGAAAGGACGCAATTTCGACGATCCAAAATTGGAAATAAAGCTGAATGGATGGGTTTGATGGGACCACTGTTAGCAGCTGTACGAAATTGTAAAAGAATTCGATTATTTGGGAAGCAGCATTAACACAAACAACGACATCAGCTCTGTAATCCAGCGAAGAATCACTTTTGCCAATAAATGCTACTTTGGACTAGTAGGTAATTGAAAAGTAAAGTCTTCTCTCGGCAAACGAAAATCATGCTCTACAAGTCGCATTATGGCACATAAGGATGGACCATGACGAGAGAAAAATTATTCGAAAGATTCACGGAACTCTACGCGTTGGCTCTAACCAACTAAGGTGTAAGAGCTGTAAGAGCTTTACGCAACATCAACGTTTTCCAGCGAACTAAAACGCAGAGGCTAGAATGGCTAGGCGATGTTATGCGGATGATATTCCGGCTAAAAAAGTAGTTTTATCGAAACCAGAAGAAGAGGGATGCCCCCAAACAGTTGGTGCCAATTAAGTAAGTAAGTAAAATTTCGCTGTCTTTTCGTCTTTCTAACTCGGCTAGTATCATCCAAATGCAAGCTCTATGCTTCTGTCATTATATGTAGAGAAGTCAAGAAGTAGTCAAGCATCACTCAAGGCGCTTAACTCGCCCATCACTTCGTCTAAGGCTGCAGCTGCAAGAGGAGACTTCATGCCGTTATTAACTTCGCAAACATCACGCTTATATGGGGTCCTGGCCACAAAAACATTGAGGCCAACGAGAATGCAGACGACCTTCACATCAATCAACGGGACATTATTCGCTTGGCCTGCATACTGAGAGATGGGGATCCCTTTTAATACCAGAAGCTGTTGAGAGGAGGGCAGAAAAGAAACCGTCAGGCACTACTTAGCTGAGCGAATGGCCAGCAGCTGTAGCACACACTGAGTTTCAAACTGCGTGCTATGTTATATACTGTCGGAACTGCAGGAATGCTCCTACACGCTGCATAAAAGATATCAGCAGGCTCATTGAGCGAAGCAAATGGTTTGAACGGAGCATCGACTAGCACTACTACAAACAGCAGCAATAGTTGCATCAAAATGGCACCCCGTTACTTAGGCTAATGTCCCAATCGTCACAAGCTTACGAGTTTCTACTTTTTCTATGTCATATATACAAGTTACCTTAAGGCAAATATGCATATTGGTTTCTTGGTTGGTCCCACCCGTCACTCCTAGAAAATCGTTATTTTTCATGTAAATTACACACCTAAGCTTTATATTTCATAAACTTTATAAGAAATGAGTAATCTTTTTCAAGACTCCTGTAACCACTACACAATTTCAGTTTGTATTCACAAAGTTTCAATTCATATTCAGAAAATTACAATTGATAATCAGAAAGCCGCAATTCATATTCATGTGAATTCGAACTTTCTGAATATAGACTGAAAAATGTGTAGTTAAAGAGAAATTTCGTAAAGTATTAGTCAAATTCGAGTCAAAATGTCCCACCCGTCACTATGGAATACCCCATACATTTTCATCCGTTTAGGAGATAATATTTTCTTATATATGTACTTAAAACATTTAAAATTACCTGGACTCTCCACTCCCATTATTGCATCTGAATCTTCTATAACGCAATACGAGAGTTAGTAAAAGTACAGACATGGAAAATGTAAATAGAAGTTATTAGATTAGTAGAAATTTTGATTATTAAAAAATTTCATTAAAATCTTACAATGCATGCATTTTTAGCACTAATATAAATACATACACAAATACAATCATAAAATATTGTCACTTTTCTTCTTCACAAGCTTTGGTAAAACAAAAACTGCTAAGTGAAAGGCACTTTTGACTTCAGCATGCAGCATCTAGATGGCTTTTAAAAATAAATATTACACATGCATGAATTTTTTTTTCTGCTTGAGTAATGATGGATAAATGATCATTTGTCTTCGAAACGACACCAAAAACAAACGGGTAACAGCGAGCGACAAGGTAACAACAGCAAAACAAAAGTAAGCAATTAAACATAACATGATGAGCAACATATTGCAGCAACAATTGCATATTACATATACGTACATACATACATGAGTAAACCATAAAGCACAGGTGCCAAATATTGTAGCGTCAAAGCGCCACACAAAGCCTACACCGCATTGCTACTGTGCGGCGTTTCGCCTTGGTCATTCGTCAAAAAGGCATTTGAAAAGATTTGACTTTGTGATATTTGTTTAAAAATAAATTTTGAAAAAATAAGCAAACAAAAACCAAAAATAAAAATAACAAAGGCCACACATGCAATACTAAGCATTAAACAATTTCAAAGTCAAAATTGCATTCTTGTTTATATAATTTTCTTTAATTAGTAACAAAAAGAAAAAAAAACTACAAGTTTTTATGAGCTACACAGATTTTTTTGTTTGGTGCTAGGGTAGAAGGCAAAATTTGGCATTCGTTGTAGTGCATGGCCATTATAAATATGTATGTAAATAAATACCGTGAAATGATTGGGCGAGCAGATGGATAAGTTAGTTTATGAGCTTTAAGCGTTTTCAGAAGAAACCAAACATACATATAATGATTTGAAGCAGACAATAATAAGCATGATCATGACATAATGATCAGAGAAAGAGTGGGAACAGGGTAAGGTGTTGAGGATTTTAGTATTTGATGTAGCAACTGCAATTGTTTGCATTTTCTATAAATAAATTTTGGAAGCACAGTATGTTCGCATCTGCGTTTTGTTATAAACTTGATTCATGACATAGCATTCTTGCTTTCATGTTTATGGAATCTGCATATTGTCTAAAATTATTATAATCAAATCTTTTTCCTTCAGCATTGTTATATAATTGATCGATACTAATTCACCACTGATCTAAAGGCTTTGGAATGAATGAAAATCAAGACCACACTACGATTATATACTACATATCTAATATGGATAAATGAATAAAAACATCGAACAAGTTAGATATTAGTTAAAGTACATTACACTGAGCGAAAAAAACAGGTGAAATCAACTGAAGTGATAGTTCTACCATCTTTATTCCCGAAATAATAGACTTCAGTTGTTTCACCATTTAAAACAATTAAAATTTCAAAGAGAGCTTACATTTTTTTGGGGTAATGGAAAAGGGACTGTCAGTCAATCAATGCTAAAAAATCATATTTGGGATACAACTGATACCTAGGAATCATTTTTCTGGGAGGGGGAGGGAGCGAGGGAAAGGAGAAGAAGAGATAGCTAGAGAGAGATGGAGGGGGTGGGGAAAAAAGCTAAATGGGGTGAGAGAGATGGACTTCTCTCTTAACACGTGCATGTAAACCATAGTTGGGGCAGAACAACGTCTGTAGGGTCTGTTTGTTTCAGATAAGGAGGAAGTGGTGATCGAAACAAGAAATGTATAGGAGTACTCAAGTGTGGAGACTCTCGCTCCGTCAAACTGCAGGCAAAACAATGCGATAAACAATAGCTAATGTTATAACCAGGGACGCAAAATGTTCTTTTTATAATAAAGCGCCTTCAGAAACAATTATTTCTGGACTTTCATGAGTCCGTAAATAAAAGTTAAACAACATCCCAATTGGATCAAACCATGACGAGAGAAAAATATAAGTACAGTACCACAATAGTTGGTTTTAGTTTTTCTATGATAAATTTCTAAAAGTTTCAAATTACCATATAGGTTTCAAATCTAGAAATTTAGAAGAATCTATTGATAAAAAATTTGTTTTGTATGAGTTAAGCGGGGGGATTGCCCGTATTGCTTTAAATGTATGAAAACATTTATTTGAAGCAATATTTAATTTTATAACTTATTTAATAATTTGGGAAAAAATTAAACAACGTGACATCAGGACGGACAAGGCGACAGCTGTTTCGATTATACCTTGTAAATCTCTTCAAAGCCTTTTCTCCCGGGAGTGGGATTTGAACCCGCACTCCTACGATGGTTGAAGTGTTACAAACGCTTTCAGCCACGTCATGCCTTAGTTGTTGTAAAGTTTTTCCCAATTGTCTTCTTTGCATATTTTATTCTTTTACACATTACATACTTCGTATATAATTATGTGTTAAAGTTATGCTTGTTGGTAAGGCAAGGTACGATCTTACAAACCAGTAGGCCGGTATAACAACAAAAATTGTTTTATTTGAATGAGGGAGATAAGATAAAGAGAGAGATAAGAGAAGAGATAAAAGTACGGATTTAACTTTTTATTTTCGGACTAATAAAATATAAGTCCGGATTTTACTTTTTTTGTGGATTTTTTAAATAACTCCATAAAATAAAAAGGATGCGTGATTCGTCATGAAAATTATATCCCGAGCATCCCAGTTATCCCATGAACTTTCACAACAAATAACTATTAAAATGTATCCCTGCTCAAAAGGGTTTGACGGATATCAACTTTTTTGTATTTAATTGATGAGCGAAGAGTGAGTTCCCTAAAAACCGTAAAGCACATCGATCTCTAAATATTGCCCACAAAACTTGAAATATCAGCGTATTTGAAAATTAGCCGAAAAATTAGCAATGTTGGTTAGAATAAAAAGAAATTATAATATTCAGACAATAATTATCTATTTTTGAGAAATTTTTGACAGTTAAAACTTAATAAATAATAATAATAATAATAATAATGATATGTATACATGGACATCTATCTAAATATATTCATATCATCTACACTCTCTAAACAAAAAGTATATCTTTAGTATCTAGATAATTCTGCTTTGTATAACATGATGTAATATTGTGAACTCACCTTCATTGACGTAGCCGCCCTCCATCGTTCCGAAGGTGTACAACTTGTTGCGACGAATTTTTGTTTTGTTGTCGTTGTTCTAATTTCTTTACAAAATTTAATTTGAACTTTTCAAATTTGTAATAAATATACTTTCTTAATATTTAAATATTTTTCATATAAACTACTTATGTAGTTAATTTTTCAATTTAAGAAAATCTCGTTAAATGACACAATTAAGCACATCCACTCTATCCAGCTGCTGTTGCCTTTTCCACACAAACTTCAAAATCACTCAGCAAACACTTGACAAACACTTGGATTTTGAAATTTTTGAAATTCTTTAAATACCAAAAACAATTTCCACAGATGTGCCTTTATTTCATTATTGAAAGGAGAAAGAAAAAAAAACATATTTATAATTATTTAATCAAATTTGGCTACGCTAAGCTCTTGGTATCAACACGCATATACCCCGCATCGCTCGATTTCAACCGCAATAGATTTAGCTCTAAAATAGTCACAAAGTAACGCACTCGAGATTCCCAATTCAAATCGATGAAAGCAACTACGAAAGCAGATTTTATTCGTTTTTGAAATTTGTGCTTTTCCACTTTAGACGCTCACTTATCAGAAGAAAGCATACAGACTACTTAAATAGCAACAAAACGCGAAGTGATATAAAAAAAAAGAATTTTAAATCTTAATGGAGAAAAAAAATCGGGAATAAAGACGCAAATAGTCGGGTTGTGGGCAGTCACAGGTGCAGCAGCGACACAATCGCAACAATTGCTTGTAAAAAATGAGCATTACAACTGTCGATTGTTAGTGTATCGCATGTAAAAGGGCGTTTCATTAAGAAGTTGCATTTGTGAAAAACTCTGCGATAGTAATATCATTCCGATGTCATTAAATGTTTCATGTCCGAAAATTTGGTTCCCTAACAAAGCGCTAAAGACATAACTGTTATTTGTGGCTACGAAAGCTTTCTTTTTCTAAATCTAGAAGTACATCTGATCTAAAAAGTCGTAAATTAAAGAGACTTGACTACGCGGCCATAAAGTCAATTGACTATATGACCACTTACGACGTTTTTAACTTGGCTCTATAGCCATTTAGATATCGATACCAGCTCATAAAAGAAAATTATGTTGAATTTTCCTGGGCTTGATCGAAGCTCTATGGTGTAGTAGGCGGGCACGCTGTCATTGCACTACTTATTGCGGCAGCCTCTTCATATTTCAAAGAAAGCTTAGAAAATATGTATTACATGAAACGTCAAAAGTACTTATACGGTTTCAAATCGTAGTGAATTTGATTCGCTGATGACATTGCTCGTTGAATTTGGTACTCTAGACGTAAAAGTGCCCTTAAATTGAAAATAAGCCCTGGCTGAAATCTCCTTGACAAGATGCACCTTAAAAAGCCGGACCTATAATGGGCAAGATAAAGATAAGCCACAGTCGACGATGAGTTACGTATACCCGGCCAGAAATGGGGTTCGATGATTATTATAGATTTTTTTTTAAGTGGCAGTGAGTTCTTGGTTTCTTGGTTTCGACTATTTCTAGGTACTTTCAATGGATAGCCCAAGTTTATGACATTTATCTAGGCATTGTCTAGTTTCCGCCTATAGTATCCTGCACAAGCTACTTTGTTTACATTGCCTCTTCTACGGATACTGGTAGTTAATCAAATTCTGGAAAACTTCAGGGCAGAAGTAGCGAGACTAGTCGCATACGTCGATGACTTTGTGGGTCTTATCACAGGTGATAGATAGGCATAACAATCCAAGTTGATAAAGTTAACTACTGTGCGGAGGTGCCGAGTCTCGCTGGCGTTCACATGGCCTCTCAATATCTCTCTTTTCTGGTTTTCTGGGCAAGGTGATATTGAAGGGAATGAATGACAAAAGAGATGGCCAAAAAGGTCCCGAAATGAATATACGTGATGCGGACGGCTCTGCACGACCACTGCTTGGTTATCTCCTGAAGATCATCGAGGAATATAATAGTAGGCCACGCGCTTCCTGTGGACCAGCCGGGACATTCGTGATATATTATGGCCATTTTTGCATAGAATAGCTTCCTTATCAAGCTAAAGAAATCTGCAATGAGAGTGCTCACAGGTGCTGTTATGACACCCGTTGTGCTACTGGCCCATGCTTTGGTGGTGGCTTTGCAGAAGCTGTCAGGATGTGGAGGAACAGTAGTCGATTCATAACTTTTTCTGCCATTTCTCATGTAAGCTTTAAAATTTATCTGTCATATAAACACAAATTTTGTTCACAAAAAAATATTTTTATAAGACGGATAAGTCGTAAAACTAATATCAGAAACAGCCCTTATAACTTTTATTTTTGTGTAAATTTTGATTTTAATAAAAACACAGTACCAATGTAATTTTAAAATACTATTGTGGCTTAAGGTAATTGAAAATAAACTAAATAATATTTTTTTTAATAGAATAATGTAAGTGCCCAATTTCATGGTATTTAATTGTATCTATGTTTGTGGTTAATTAAAAAAAAATAAATGTAAGGCGCGATAACCTCCGAAGAGATCTAAGGCCGAGCTTCTCTTCCAATTTGCGTCGTGCTCCTCTTGATTTTCCCTACAAATTGGCCGGACGGGACCTACATGTTTTATGCCGACTCCGAACGGCATCTGCAAGGCAGACGAGTTTTCACTGAGAGCTTTTCATGGCAGAAATACACCCGGAGCGCTTGCCAAACACTGCCGAGGGGCGACCCCGCTTAGACAAATTTTCTTCTAATTTAAAAAGCTTATTTCTAAAATTTTGATATTGCTTTGCCCTGGCCACGGGGTGCGAACCCAGGGCATATGGTGTGGTAGGCGGAGCACGCTACCATCACACCACGGTGGTTAATTAATTGTTTTTTAAAATGAAATTATCAGACTCTCTGAGGAAGACATAAGAGCATCGAAACGCGTAGGAGGGAAAAAGGAAAATAAACTTTGCCTTCTCATTTCGTTTCTAGTAAATTTTGACACCTTCAAATGAAACACCCTTTATGCATAACTAAAGCAGTGGTTTAGTGTGTGGGCAGTAGCAGTGATTGCTTGGTGCTTGTATTGCAAATGAAAATGCAAATGCGCTGACTCTACGCTGTGTAAATGAAGTGGGGGCGCGCACTTGCTGCAGTGGTAAAACGTTTAATCGCTGGGAAAGTGTGCACAAGTCAAATAGACATCGATTGGGCATTCAAACATGTACGCAAGCCAATATTGTACATTGTTTAACATACGTATGTACATATGTATAGATATATGAAGAAGGAAAAATTTATATATATATAGAGTTGCTTTTGGTGCAATTGCTGGCATGCTTCATCTGACTCTTTTGGCTTTTCTTGTTGCTTCATTTGTTAGTTGCCTCATTTGTATCGTTGTTGTTCTTATAACAACATTCACTGCCCAATATTTTTTCATTTCGCCTTCGTTTTCTTTCATTTACACAACCTATTCATTTAAATTTCAAGTAGCACAATACAAAAGACTGCCAAAATAATTAAAAATTTATAATAGACAAGGAAAACAAAAAAAATTTGAGCTCTTTAAGCTGCTGTGAATGGATTTACGGAATAAATAATTTGGCTATTATAACCATTGATTAGCTCGTTTAGATTTGATTTTAAAATTTTTCACTATCGATTTTTTACAGCTTTAATTTTGCTTACTCACACATGCATGCAAAGGGGTTCGGGTTTTAATGCGGTTTGAACTCCTCTTTCACCACTTTTGTAATTTTTTTGAAATATTGTTAGTTGCATTCGAATTTATCACAGACCAAAGCTAATTTGCCGAAAAAGACCTGAAACGAAAAAGAAAGCAACAATCGATGACAATCATTAATAAAGATATCAATCTAGATTAAAATAGTTTTGAAATATATGCATAATCACATCCATTAAATACATATATCAATAAGTTTTAGGATAGATAAATATTTCTAGATAAATCTGTTATCATAAGACCTCGGCAGCCGTTTCGAAATCGCCCTTTCTCAGGATAATTTTAGAAAACGGCCTGTCCCAGTCCATGTTTCAAAAACGCCCCATCTGAGCGTAAATACAATACATTTTGCTGTTAGAAAGGGGTTTCATGAAACAGTTCGTTTTTGAGAAATAAATGTGATATTGTGCCTTTCGTAACGACAGCCGAGGTGAGGGGATTTTTTGAGCAATTTTTCCGTAAATGTTTAGCTTTAGAAACAAAGGGGAAGCTCATGTCTTTCCAATGAGTCATATCCTACCTTTCTATAAAGGAAACACGCAATCGACCGTGATGGATGTCAACGCGTTAACATAAGAGTTTTGACCACCAATTTCTCGAAAAAGTTGTATGAAACTCCAAGAAATCCAAAAATTTATCTAACATTTTTCGTACGTCTTGGTCCCAGGAACACGTGGACTAAACGATGCAGTCATATAAGGTCAGTGGTTAATTGACTTTAGTACCACATCACATGGTCATTGGATCAATTGGCCTTATGACCACTACAAATCTTTGCAACACTTTCTACACTATATGAAAAGAGCTGGCCAAATTTACCGAATCACAGGTCAATTCAACCGAATTTTTGTAAATTTTTATTCATCGCAAATAACTCTTGAATCAACTGCGCGCAAACTATTAATTCTGAATTGTTAGTTTCAATAATAAAATCAACAAAGAGACATAATATGTAAGGCGACGCTTTTTCAACTTACTAATTGTTACTGACACTTTAAGAGTACGACTGAAAACTGTTCCAACCACATATTTCTGTCAACATTACAATAATATCGGAGGCTGTGTCATTTTTGAGGCACCATGGTCAAAAGAACCAAGTAGTGCGCACCGTGAGTGTAAGTTTGTCTTTCAAATTAGCTGATGTATTCGCATTATATTGACAGTTTTGCGCTGTTGAAAAGACCAATGAAATCGGTTTTTTAACAGTTATTAGTAAGACTGATTGAGAATCTGTCATTTTTACACATTATGGTTAACATTAGTCCAATAGCTTTTTTCTGTTGTAATTAGTAACTAAATTTGATGTACTGCAAAAAACTCCGTTAAATTAACAATAATTTGATTTCAACCGAAAATTCTGTCAATTTTTATCCATCGCAAATAGCCGTTGAATCGACTTTGGCCAAATTGTTCATTCTGAATTGTCAAATTAATAAAAAAATGTTCATCATACGCAAGCATTGGCTCTCAGAATACCAATGAAAACTGTTAAAACAACAGATCGTCGTCAAAGTTAGAATAAAAGTGAATGCTTTTGATAAGACAGTGAGTTCTGAAGCAGTCAAAGTAGTGAGCACCTTGAGCGCAAGTTTCTCCTTAAAATTAGCTGATGAATTTGCACAATTGTATCTGTTAAAATAACAGATCTCTTTCAACATTAGAATAACAATGCAGGTTGTTGAACGACAGAGATTTCTATGACAACATGGTCTTAAGGACAAAGTATTTAGCGCCGTGAGTGTAAGTTTATCTTCAAAATAAGCTGATGCATGAAATTAGTTCCTTTAGCAGAAAAATCAGTTAGATTGATTGAGAATCTGTAATTTTTACAGAATATTGTTAACGTGAGCCCAATATTTTTTTTCTGTTGAAATTACCAAACCAATTTGATCTCTTAACAAAACACCCCGTTCAATTTACCATAATGCGATCAATTTTACCGAATGTCTGTTAATTTAAGAACAACCAACCCGATTTTTCTAGCATCACTTCTTGCCGACCATCCATATTTACGAATTTGTTCCTATGCAAGATTCCTATATTTATTTATATTTTACAAAATACAAGCCGCATGAAACAATAAACAGACAAAAATGCAATAAAAACTGTAAAAACCACACACTGAGCACAAATAATTGGAGTTTTCAAAAAAAAACGAATATGAGTTTGCTATTATTTCAAAGGTATGTAGCCAGTCATTTTATCCTATTGAATATGATCCCGCAAAGGGCCACTATTCTGAGTATTTGCACATGTGACAGCATCACCTAGATTTCAATTTGCTTTTGTTGCTTACAAGTCAAGTGAAATAAATAAAATCTCTGCAATGTATCCTTATTTACATACGAGGCAATCTTTTCTATCTGCCATTTGACTACATATTTGAAGATATGTTAAGATTTATTGCATTTTATAGAGCAACAGTCATCACCAACCTTTCTAGCCACCAGCCTCCACCAGCATACGGTGGATTGCCATTGCCAACAAAATAGTAGGCCTAAGATACTATAATTTACAAATGTGTACCCAAACATTAGTAATCACATACGTGGAAGTGCTAAGACATCTAAAATTAGCTATGCTTGCAATTTTATTGCCGAGGCAGTAGGAAGAAAATTATAGAAATTCGCGCTTTGCATATTTGCATTGTTAAATATGTAGGCAAAGACGTTGTGCAGTTTGGTGTATTCGTAAATTCAAGTGTTAGTGCTCGTCGGCTCATTCCCTAGTATGCCTTGACATTTGCAATGTTGAACATTCAGTACTTGTGAGCAATTTTAATGAGCCACAAAATGAGACAAGTTCATTGGAATGTGATTTTAATACTGCATTGCAAACATACCTAAATCCCTGGAGTAAAACCTGTTAGTAGTATACTACTTCTTCCACAACTAACACTAGTAAGAATTCTAAACCCAACTAACTAGTTAGTCAACTTATTTTTCCTAACTTTGAACTACGAGGATTTCTTAGAAAGCGCACGGTATGAAATATTTCGAAAGTCGTCCAAAATTGGAGAACTGGTCAAACGCAATACAAAGGAGGAGCGTGCTCCACTTACCACACCAAAGCAACATACAAATTTTAGAAACAAGTTTTTCTAAGCGGAGTCGCGCCTCTGCAGTGATTTGGCAAGCACTCCGAGTGTATATCTGCCATGAAAAGCTTCTCAGTGGAAACTCATCTGCCTTGCAGATGCCGTAAGGTGTCGGCATAAAACAACTAGATACAGTCCCGCCAATTTACAGCAAAAATTTAAAAGGAACACGACATAAATTGGAATAGAAGCTCGGCCTAAAACCTCTTCGGAGGTTATCGTGCCTTACATTTTTTATTTTATATTAGTTTCGTTTGATGTTCTTCCGCCAAATTCAATACAAGATTGGATAATCTTACAATCACTTTTTGAGTTACTTCCTGGAGACCAAGACTTTTGAAACTTGGGTCACACATCGGAACTCCATGACAATTTTATATGAGGGAAAACAAAACTTTGCTATAGGGTTCAGGGATCTTGAAAACTTAAAAAAAAACGTCCAAATTGGAAATTTTGCTTTTGAGTTAAAAGTAGCTTGCCGATAACCAGGTGACCTTAAACTTTGAACATTCTTCGGGCTTTACTATGTTGCAATATTTAGGTAAACCAGTTTTTTAAATGGGACAGCCATCGAGATATTTAGACGGTCCATTTCCAAAATGTTGAGTCTGGCGACCGCTATTTGTGTAACATCACGTAGAGCTGGATTCTTGAAACTAAGAACATACTTCAAAACCCCATGACAGTGCAACATTAGGGAAAAAATGTTTGGTTAGTTGGTCCAGGGATCGTGAAAATTCAAAACATTTACCGAACTTGGAAATTTTGCACGTCCCGATAACCCAGTGACCTGAAAGTTTGAAAAAACTTTAGCTTTATTATGTATAATTTAGAATAAAAGAGGTTTATAAAGTCCATTTACAACATGTGGAATCCTCCGACGCGTATTTGAGGAACTTACCGTAGAACTAGACTCTTGAAACTAAGAACTAACTTCGGAACTCCATGACAATGCAACATCAGGGATACAAAATTTCGGTCGGTGGTCCAGGGATCGTGAATATTTCAAAAATCGACCGAACTTGGAAATTTTGCTTTCCAATTTTAAGCAAACTTCCCGATTACCCAGAAACCTGATACTTTCAACGACTTTGGGATCTATAAGGTTTTTATATTTAGGATAAAAATTTTTCTAGAAATGCAGGGATCGAGATATTAAGAGGTATTTAGACAGCTGATTAATAACATGTGGAATCTTGCGACCGCCATATGAGTAACTTCCAGTAGAGCTTGATTCTTGAAATTAAGAACATACATCACAACCTCATGACAAAGGACATTAGGGAAAAAATATTCGCTTTGTGGTCCAGGGATAGTGAAAATTAGCAAAAATTTAGCCGAACTTGGAAATTTTCCTTTCGAGTTGTAAGGAACTTACCGACATTTCAGACACCTGAAACTTTGAACTAAACTTCGTTCCCATAAGGTTGTAATATTTACTATAAAAGAGTTGTATAAATGGGGCAGGGATCGAGATATTCAGAGGTATTAAAAAGTCTGTTTAGAATTCTGGAATCTTGCGATCGATTTTGACTACTCATTGAACTAGAAACATGAAACCTTACATAAGTTTACGACGACTGTGTCCAATGCAACAAAGAGAAAGAATTCCGCTAGGTGGCACATGGCTCGAGATAATTGAAAAATTCATACGAGATTTATAATTTTGGGATCGGTTTTTGCGTGACTTCCAGATAAGTGAGGAACCTGAAACTTTGAACATAGGTTACGGCAATATTTTGTTGTAATATTCAGTATAAAAACTCCTTTATGTGAGGCAATGATCGAAAGTCTATTTATTGCACTTGTTCCTCATAAACATTTTACAGTGGTTATATTAAAATTCGAATATAAAAGTTCAACAAGATTGTCTTTGTTTTAAAAAACATTTATTGTTTCTTTTGGACCCATTTTTATAAAGGAGGTACGTACAATTTTTTTCTTCTTTTTATTTTTCCAAAATATTGGATTTGTATTCCAAGTTCGAACTTTTCTGGACTATTGCTTTTTTTGGGTTTTCTTTATTTGTTGCTATCAAATATGTTCGGAACTACACGAAAATATCACAAAGCATACTTATGAACTCATCGAGATGCGGTGGCGACATCAACAATTTAGGAAGACAATGGTGTAGAATAGGCACAGACACCGTTTATATCGTAACCATCAAATATGAACATATGTATATTTGACAAGCATGTCAAAATCGTCAGTTTGTTTATTGCACAGCTGGCGCCTTATATGAAATGCTGACATCACCGAAACAATTGGGTTTACTTTGTTTATACACAGAGGATTCCGACCAAAATTAAAAACAGCGTAGAGAGAGATTCGCAGATACAACGAGATAACTCCTGTAATTTAAGCTCTCTTCGATTGATTGTTGGTCAACGAAAATGTGGAATTTTCTTTGAAAAATTACAGTTTTGTTGTTTGATTTCTGCTTATCTTATTTTTAGTTTTCGTCATCCATATTTGTAGACGCAGTGGCCCAGAGAACGCTGTGCAGGGATACTATGCAGGCGATGTTCAGTTCCCCCTTCTCTAAAATATGGTCGTAAATTATCTACTTGAAGACCCCGAGCACCGATGTGTTATGCTGATGATCTGGTAATCCTCGTGAGAAAAAAACACCCTTACAGAGCTTTTGCAGAAATGCTGTGGCTAGGTGGCCTAAATCCTGCTTATTCTAGTCACTAGGCGGTACAATACCTCTTACAGTTGGGCAGGGCTAAGTACTGTTATGAACGCTAAATATAAAGGATATAGCTAGAAAAGCAGCCACCTTGTACTACCGTTGCTGGGGACTCTTTTCTATAATGTCAAACTGGCTGCATGATATGGTGGTCGAACTGATCCTCTTCTCTTTAGAGCGGGTCTGGTGAAATGCAATTTACACTGTTTTTTATACGGAGAACCTGAAAGCTTCACAATGACTGGCCCTGAATGGAATCAGTGGGATTTTTCGTGCAAAACCAGCTCTGGCTTTGAAAGCAATATTGAGGGAGGGCGGTTGCGGCCCGGGTTGTAATTAATATTCGCGGGATCTGAACTTATAAACAATGGACACTCCAGCAGGCTGACACTTCGTTGTTATTGTAGCCGAAAAAACACCCCCGAGTTGGCCGAAATGCATTAACAAAGTACGCTTCTATACTACAACCTTCAAGTACTAGACTGACTGGTTTTTGAACAATTTTTTTTACTTATCGAGCTTTCCCGTCTGTGGATTTTTTCGCCTTTTTCTGACAGGCAAGCCTATCGCAGGAATATTACACACTCTTTTAACCGCTGGGGTGATAATATAACACCACCTCTTGTCACGTGTCGATATATTTCGGTATAGTTGTTAATGCTAGGGGCTCAGCGGAAATACTAGGATTCACTAAGGCCCATTTTCTCAAAGAAGATATCCGTGGGGAATCCTTCCTGTTGTTGTTTTTGTTGTAGCGATAAGGACATTCTCCTAAGATTTTGGGGAGTGTTACCGATGTTGATGCTCCTTTGCCGGATATAATCCGGTACGTCGCGGTAATATGCACCACTGAGGCACTAGCCCGACCATCCCGCCCATGAGGCGTCGCCAAAGCCTCGCCTGCTAAATATGTGTATGACACATGCATATTTGTAACTGAATTCGCCTCTCGTAAGTGAGCTTGAGAATTGGATTCCTATGGATCCGTTCCTCATTTTGTTAGTTGTATGGAAGACGAAGAGGTGGAGTAATCTTGTCAATACCCTGTCTAACTTGTGAGATGTACAGTTGTAAATATCTCGGTAAGGATGTTTACGAATATTGCGCAGGATTTAGTATCAGCCCCTTGTCTCTTCTGAAAGTATATCGCTGTCGTAATTGGGACAGCGGCCACCTAACTCAACTTTACCGAATCTACCTATGTTTTGATTATATGACTCATCATCAAACTTCTTTGGATACACACTAATAGCAACACTGGAAGAACTATAAATCGTATCTTCTATCGACATTGTGATTGATTCCCAAACGAAGATCAGAGAGAACTTATAGGTGATTTTTGTTCGTCAAAATTACTCGATCAGACCAGAGTAGCTTTTTTTTGGCATGAGTCATTTTCGATTGAGTTGCTAGAGTGACAATGTGTATTAATAATATTTCCCAGATAGGCGCTGTCTATCACAGTTTCAAGTTTGTATCTGTGAACAGGGAAGTTAACTATACAAAGTTCAAACTTTCTAATGAATGTTGCACCGATTTTCCGTCATCCCTAATCAAATAAGGTTTGAAGACAAACTGCTTTCGGGTTGTGCGTCTTTAGTTTACTGAAACGTTACGAGAACGGATAAAGTTCTGATAAAACAATATTTCGCATAAATACTTAAAGCCTTCGTTAGGACCATAATATTTCTAATTACTTTCGAAAGCTATAGTTTCAAACAAAATGTATAAAAGTTAGTAATTTTAGGTCTACACTAACTCAACAAGTTGAGTAGTCTTGATTTTTGGGCAACGTCAAATCTGGACTAATACAAGGTGACGGGATTTATGTACCAACCAAATAAAGCGATCTTATCTCCCACATCGTATTACTTTTGTAAGTACAAACGCACGAATAATAGTTAATCCTCTCATAAAAATTTTGCATGTTCCAGGAAACTTATCTGCCAATCTAGTATAAGATTAAGGTTATGAAAACATGACCAGTCGGCAATGCTTGCGAATCTATGGAACTATTTCAATGATGTTGGAACCAAAGAGTCAATCCCACCAAATTTTGAAACGAATTGCGTCAGTCACCACAACGCTTTCATTTTGACGACATGCAAATTTAAGGCGATTAAATACATATGTACTATATGAACATAATCTTCTAGGAATCCATAAATAACGAAAAAAATGTAATTTCTTTAATAAGTAAATTTATCACTACAAATGATCAGCAGTAAAAAAAACGGAAATTATTAGCGCAAAAGTGGGGGCGTCAACAGCGTTTTCAAATCAAACTAATAATTATCAGAGTTTTGAACACCCACTAAAAAGTAACAACAAAAAAAACAAACATTTGATTGACAATAAGAGAAATTAAGCCACATAAAGACAATTCAACTTCAAGAACAATGCAAACAACAACATTAACAATAGTGAAAAAGTGGCGTTTAAACTGACAGTTATCGAGCAAAAAGTATTTAAAAGCGTTAAGGGAATTTAGAATAGAGAATATCAAATGTATTAAATAGCATTGACCATCAGAAAATAAAGAACGCAGGAAAAAAGTATTTATGTAATTGAGAATACACCCAGTGCCAATAAATACACAACCGTCTCGTAGTAAAGTATGACAGGAGTTATATCCCACTTTACATTCAAGGAAAATTTACATACCCTCAATGGCTGGTGTTAACCTATTGTATATGTATATGTAACCCAGCAAGCACAAGAAATCATTTCTGGAAAGATGTAAATCCAAAATCTGAAACTTGCTTGAAATCTGGTATTGAGTTGCGTTACATAGCCCCACAGAAAGAAAGGGCGATGTTTTAACGGAACAGATATGAAATTTTAATGGACTTTGGGTCGCTGACTACGAATCTGTGATCATAATTCAAAAATTAGCTCTTGCTTTATTTCTAAATCACATTTTTTGTGAAAAAATCTAACGTTTTTTGAGGTTAGAAATGAAACAAGAGCTAACTTTTGGATTCTGACCTTAGATTCGTAGTTTAACGACCCAAAATCCATAAGAATCGACTTATCAGTTTATTGAACATCCCACTTTTTTTTCTGTGGCACTGTGTTATCAGAAATTCTACACGATATAAAACTATGTAATTCTGGTTATGTGGCAACACTACTCAGAAATATTTGTATTGGTATATCCATATTCATTTATTTTACTTAATTTACAACAAAAATTTTAAATAGGTGGCAATCTTGTAAATACATCCTAAGTGACAATACATAAGTGGGCAATCTTAAAATCCTATACGCTATCTATCTGTGTCCGAAATTTCATACAAATCGGTTAAAATAGGTGCGGACAGATAGAGAAATATGTAAATGTAATAGGATTAGCTAACATTTCGTTTGATATCCATATTGGTTGATCTCATTAACTTTTAAAGCAAATAGGTGGCAACCTGGTAAATACATCCTAAGTCACAAAACTTAGAAAGAAAGTCTTAAAGTATAACACTCTGTCTAAGTTCCAAATTTTATCGGGTAAGCCGTTTCCGAGATACTTAGCAGCGGATATACAAAATTGCTTATCAAAGTTTTATGATAGTCGATACTTATTCCGGCCTTGCAAGGGAACACATAAAGAAACAATAGAGCCATGTCATCTACTCGACATATAAAATTTTTCTAACTATGCAAAGACTTGGTGAGGGATACCAACTCAGGATAGCTTTTGAAAAAAAGGGATTTGCTTCAGACCTATCGAACTGATCATGTATCTCAGAGTAAGGTGGTAACCCTAAATTGTAACCCCACTCAGAAACAATATATGTGAAATATGATGTTGCAAATATTTTGTTAGGTATCCATATTGCAATCTGAAAAAAAAATAAAATTAAGAGGGTGAAAGTCTTCTTAAAACATTCTCATTTAGAAATATACAAAAAATGTTCATTCACAGTTTTATGATAGTGGGTCTTGTTCCCGCCTTGCGAGGAAAAAACTAAAGAAACAGCAGTCATACATCGTCTACTCGACTCATAAGGGGTTTTCTAGGCAAAGATGCCAACATAACCATTTTCGTACAGAACCTTAACTTTCTGCAGCTTCGTTTGTGGAACCTATATCTTGAAAAAAAGGATTTGCTCGAGACTCATTTATTTCATTTATTTGGGAATTATTAGTACAATGAGACCATCTTGCGGTAAGTAAACAGGAACATAGGATTTAAATCTTAACAGCCTTCAAAGAAAAAGAAGCACATAACATGATCATATCGAACTGATTATGAAATCTCTAGGTTCTTGTATTCAGTAATGTTATTTTATTAAGAATCTAGTGAGCAATTGACCTTCATATATATCGACACCAAAACCAGGCTACAATTTTCCTTTGACAGCCCTAGAACTATTTACTCTTTTGCCTAATAAGAAGTGTTGAGAAGATAAATTCCGGATAATGCTACCTTAGCGGGCATCCAAATGGTTCTTCGAGCTCTCTGGCCACCAATGTAAACATCGAACCTGTTCCACCAGAAGATATTGAAAACATGGTCTACTTGTCCAGAGAATCGGAATTACAGATTTCACTTATGACCAAAAACGTTGAGCATCGTTAAACATTATAGAAAGTAGACCATGAACGTTACAAATCGGTATGGTGTTTCTTTAATTAGATTTACAGTTGCATTTACAAAGCGCCAACGCTGGGTGAAGAGTCTGGTATGGTGGCCAACCAATTAATGATCTATTTTGCGTAGGTGTGTTAGATAATGACCAATTAAAGCTTACTTAGATGGACAGATTTATATGGCGACACCGGATGACTCTAAAGTAAACTAAGTAGTAGCGGCTTCAGATTGGTGATTTCTGCTGAGAAGGACCCTTTTTGAAACGACTGTGTCATACTATTGATCACTGGAGACCTCTTCCATAGTAATATTTTGGATAAGCAAGACAGCACAGCAGGGCATAGCTTATAGCAAATATACGACAATTAACAATATTTCCCAAGAAAAGGAAATGTACAGACAGAACTTCCCCGGGATCTCGACATTTTAGTGTTCCTTACCACAGGTAAGGTAGAGGTGTGTATATGTATATTGGAACGATTTTGCGTCATCGTGTGCCACATTTGGTTGGGAGGCAATCCGGTTTCGGCGTTGTGCTATCTTCAGAGACATTATGTCAGCTGAGCAGCACTTTAGGTTCATTTCTTTCATATGAAATGCCGAAGCTCGTTGAAGAAGTCCAAATAAATGTTAACTGAACTGATCAATAACTCAGATACGATTCGGGCTCGAACAACCGGTGAGTTTAACCTTTCAGAAGGGGCATTCAGAAGCAGCTGTATTTTTCTATTACAAATTATTCTCAATCATCTTGGTAAAACAGTGGCATTATGTTAAGTCTACTGTCAAAATGTTAAACACTAGCTGCCGTGTGGAATGTTTCAGCTTTGTTTTATAAATGCCCTATATCATAATTCTGTTGGGAAATGTCCTTTCTGATTTTAAATTCAATACATTCTGGCATAAGCTGGGATATTTATCAAAAAAATTTCTGGGAAAGGGCGTTCCCTCTACCAGATTCTGAGACGGCGTTTTTGAAATAAATTCTGAAATAGGGCGTTTTTTAACAGTTTTCAGAGAATTCTTCCTCCAAACTGAAACATATTCATGTTTTTAAGAGTGCGACAACTCATTTTGGCGTTGCAAGGCCCACTTCGCACAAATTTAGAAAACGGACAAATGAGCATTGACAAGCGATAGTTCCGCCAATGAATTATTAATTTTTCAATTGAAGCTACACAACGCTTTTGGAGGCCAACTAAAATTTGGATTCATTACGCATTCAACTGTGAGTGTTCGCGTGTGTTTTCTTTTTATTTTTGTCAATTTTATAATCATTGGATATGTTTAAGCGCTGTCGGCAAGTTCTTTGAGAACATAGATTTTCATGTATAGCAAATATAGGACAAATAGCGAATAAATTATTGGAAATAGAGCGGTTGCGCAGATACTCCAATTACAGATCTTCTTCAAGAAGCTGCTACAATAAACATGAATGTTAAACATCTTATTTGAAATACTGAACAAACAATAGCGAATTGGCTAAGCTCCGCCAGGGAATGACTTTGTTATTTAATTTTATTTTGATCAGTTTAATTCATACATCTGCAAGCAATTAAGTGAGATTGTGGTAAGTTTTAAAAATAGATTCATGTGCCATTTTTAATTAATTGGCAAGTGATGCAGAGATTATTTGGCTTCTAAGCATTATCAGTCTACGAATGCGAATTTTGAGAGATCTATAACTTGTAGTTTGTTAGACTAAATTTGATTCGGTTACCAAGCTGGACACTAAAAACATTTAAAAAATCTTAATAAAAAGCTCGAAATTTTCGTAAAAGTTTCCCGAATTCCCGATTTTTTCCTAAATTATCGAAAATAAATTTGACGAAATTTCATAAAAGTTTCCACTACTATTTTCGTGTTCGCTGTTGTTCATAGGGCCTATGCGATTAATTTAATACTCAACATTTTGCTTAATAAAATTTTGAATTACTGAATAAATTAATACTATTTTGTTACCCAAAAAGGAAGTTTCTCGAGTAATTACTTTTTTGTGAATCAAAAAACCAACTAATCATATCTATTGCTTATTCCATACTTTAGCTATTGGCTATCGGTGATAACTTATTAAATAATAAATTAGTACTGCACCTTTTTTCGATTAATCGAGTAAGTTGAATAATCAGTTGTTCAATTAATATACTGAACCAACAAAGTGCATGTATACTAAGAAACGCATATTTTAAGAAAACCTCTCCAAAACCCGCATCCATAGAATTTAAGAATATAAATAATACGAGCCGGATCCGTGCACCTCTTGCGCAACCAATATAAAACGCTGCCATCTGGCGTATGGTAGCTACTGCCGGTAATGCAGTTCAAATATTCACAATAGTGCCATAGTACAAATAGATTTCTTTGTGTGCTCACAATCGTTTATTTTTAACAAATTCTTTTAATCAAATATAGCTAAACAAAAGCACTACGACCAAAATTGCCCAATGTTCGCTAATAGCCCGAATCTCCATCTTTACAACCAAAACTTTATATATAGATTTGGGATTGCACATAAGAGCGAAAAAGGGACCCGTACATAAAAAGAGCAATTAGAAATAATATATATGATGGTTTCTTATATTATAAGAACGAAGTTTTGTCGTAAATATAATTTTACGAATTTTTTCTTAGATCATACGCAAATTTTCTTAAATTTATATGAAAAAATCGGAGTGAATTTTTATGAATCTTTTTCTTAAGAAAACAAGTACGTTTTTTGGTTCAGTGTAGATTAGTTCTGTTAAGCACTTTTAAATATGGCAAATTAAATATTATTCATATGTTCAAGTACTCCTTTGTGAATTTGGCATTAAAATGTATAGAAGCTGCAAATTAATGATTAATTGAAAAGGAGAATACTCAATTAATTGCCTATTCTGATATTTTCGAGTAAACTTGATTAATCCAAATATAGAATAAGTCGATTACTTGCAATATTTGAGTTTTGATCATACAAAATATTGAGTAATCAAGTAATCGCATAGTCCAATTACACAAGAACATATCCGCACTAGTTTTTTTTAGGTTGGTAAGTATCCTACTGAAACTAAAAACACTGACTATGAAGTCATCAACCGTATTATGACATAGTGATATAACCGTAACCGGAAAACATTTTCAACCTCTATGCGAGATTGGTAACGTGCCAGGGTGGGCCTCAAAGCAATCCTGCAAAGACTGAGAATGATCTATTCACCATGTGCTACAGATTTCTATACTGCCCTACTTGAATTGAGTAAGGATTAAGGCTTAAACTATCACCAGAGGTCTGCAAGCGGAACTAAAAAAACATTTCGAGGGAAGAACCTGAAAATCTATAACTGCCTTCTTCGACAGTGAAAGGATTAAACTGAGTATCTAAAGCCAAACATAATAAGAATAACCTCATGCTACGTCATCACAGCTTGGTGGCACTCATAAGTATTATCGCAGTCTGCAGAATGAACACAGTACAATTTGTGCTCTACCTTCTATTAATATACCTGTATGGTAAACTCAAAGCAAGTTCTACATAGTTAGACTGGCTGAAGCTCTGTCCTGTAGCGACATAATATTTGGCGGAGAAAATCCCTGTGGGGACCATTCCCCTAAACTTACTTTCTTTAGACAATAATGACGATTTCTTTAGACAAACCCAGTGCCCACGGACGTCTTCAATGTGGACACTGGCATCTACTCAGAAGATATTTCCTCTGCCTTAGGTATAGGACTGCCGAGCTATTTCAACGTTTTTCAGACGACATGAACAAAAGCTGAGGACCAGCTGATGGCTGTTATATAAATATTCATCCGTGCCAATTAACTCAAACAGTCTAGCAGCGTTCAAAGCTCTCCATGGCAAGAACACATAATCAAAGGTAGCAATATATGGCAAACAGTCGCGTATCGCTTTTCCACAGCTGTAATATGGATCCCAGATCACCTGCGAAAAAGGCTACTGAGCAGGACAAGATAAAACAGTTGAGTGGCATTGCATGTGAATACTGGCTCGTGCCTATTTTTTTATAAAGAAGCTAATGCCAGATGGACATTAAAAGCCGCATGTGAGGGGACGAAACAAACTTGGTAACGTATAAATTAGAAACGAGCTAGTTTCCTAATTAGTTTTAATCGTCTCTGCTTAGGTTCAGTGATGGGTAAATTTGGACCACTATCCGATGGGAGTAAACTTCGCCGTCTATTTAGCGGATCTTGGTTCTGCCGAAATCTGAAATACTATGCGCTGTGCTAGATGGAAAAATCGATGCTTGACTTTTAACATATTGAAATGGGGAAGGACTTTAGGTCATCCGGTGCAATCACAGTGTGCCAGCTGGTCTAAGTATGTCCTCCAGCTTTACCAAATTCCTCGCAGAAGTGTCTGTGTTAATTATATAATAGAGGGTTCCAGGGAGTGCGGCAGTCCTTGTCGCATATGAGCCCTGTACGCTTTGGTACACCATATTCTGGTAATACACCTTTTCTAACTGTATTTGTATATCTTAAAACCAGATTTCTCAAAATTTAGAAGTCACATATCCACTGTAAACAGTAAAACAGCCTTCTTCCCAAAGAAGCGATACGAATCAGAACAAAATTACATTTCCCCTCAATTTATTGAACTTAACTGCTATCAAGGAAATCTTCATTGACCTTCATATGTCTACATTAAATTATTATTTACAAAAATAGCTTTGGTAGGCAATTACAAACAATTGGACTTGAAAAAGTGTGTTCTTCATCCGCGAACATACATATAACATTCGTATGTATGTATGTCGCATGTGAACGAACAAACAATTGCCGTTAAATTGACGAATCTTTGTCATTGCTCTCGCCAATGTTTAATCAAAATTTTATTGACTTATTTGTTTTTGTTGCCAATATAGCTTCCCCTTTTCTATGACAAACAATCAATAATGCACTTTTTTATTAATTCATTTATTAATTAAGGGCGGCCGATAAAAAAAGAGGGTACCGTTGCGCGTGCGCACACAAAATAAACCACTAATTAAACCTTCAACAACTGTCAATAAAAGGTTTCTGTTTTCAGTTCGATTTCTAGTTTTATTATGTATGCGTCCGGCGCCCATGTCTTAATTTTATATTAGTAAATAAAAAACGGGTGTTATTCACTCCTCATATTTTGTTAGGAGATTTCTGTATCATACATTAACTTTTGGATTTTTTGATTCAAAAATAATCAATCAATGTTGATTTAGCAATCGTTCGGTGTTACTGATGCTTCTCTATTGTTAAGCACAATATTCTTAATTGTAATTCCGTGTGAATTATGCCCGTAGGTTATTCTTGTGATATCCATCAATCAATATGAATTCGTCATGTAAGAAGATATTTTGCTCTTGTTGGATCACACAAATGTAACTAATTAAGCGGTTAAACCAAAAGTGAGAGTTATTACAAAATGAGAATATGACGCTATTGAGAAGGCATCTTAAACTTAGAAATACGTAAAAAAAATAAAACAATATACAAGTACAATTGGACTGTTCTCAATGTAGGTCAAGTCAAAACATGCAATATTCATTAATAACTGGTAGATAGTTTTCAACACGTTTTTCACTTAAAAAAGCTCTTTTGAAAAAAGACTTTTCTACAACCAACAACTATTTCTCAAAAAACAAGATAAGAGAGAAATAAGCGATGGAAGTGAGAAAAAAAAATGATTTTTTGCCATAGAAACGACTTCGTTAACCAGCGACGTAATTTGTTGAGTTGTTTTCTTTTGTTCAGAAAAGAAAATTTTTGTAAAACGATACCAAATTTGTAAAGCAAGCGAATGCAGTAAGTTTATTTATTTATTTTATTTTTTATTTTATTAGTCTAAAATTTAACAATTAATCAGACTAAATATAATTACGGATTAGAATAAATTACAGAAGCATACAAGTGCGCAAAATTATATAAAATATGTATATATATTATACACTGAAAGAAATGGTGCTAGTAAAATCAACAAATCGGTTCTGTTCTTATCGTTCGTTGACTTAACGGAGATTCGGTGAAATTGATCGAATTATGGTCAATTCGACCGAGTTCTTTGTCAAGCGAACATATTAGTTTAGTCATTTTAACAGAAGAGAAATTGTCGCTCTTAAGTTGGACAAAATTTTGTAAGATTGACAATTCCTAATCAATCTAACTGATTTTTCTGTTAACACAACTGACTTTACAGGTCATTTCAACGGCGATCAACTGTCAATACATGAGCAAATTTCAAAGAGAATTTTACGCTCACTGCGCTCTCTACTTTGCACTTATGACAATGGTGCCACTTGTTAAAAAAAACACCAAAATAAGAAAACCATCAAATCGAAAGACACACAAAATGGGAAAACAATAAAAAACTAGTTTTTCAGTTACCAATACAAAACGGAAAAACCCCTTTCTTGAATTTACTGTGCAAAAAATTATGAGATACCGGGACACCTATTTATCGGGTACAATTTTGCAACTTCTCGTCCAAGCAGCAATGCAAAATTGCGCCCTCTTGTTGCAAAAGTTTTGCTTGAACGAACAGGATTTTTCCCAAGTTAGTAACATTTTGTTCAAGTTTTTATGAATTTTCACTCACGCGAACGAATCTAATAAGATAATAAAAAACATTCTTTTTTAATTTTGATGTTTCCGACAAAACAAAAGTTTGAGCTGTTTTGGAATCGTTTCAACTTAAAGTGTTAAGAAAATTAAACTTGCCGAATTACATGTAAAGTTACTCCAGTGGTGAATTACCTTCTAGCGATTTGATTCTTTACTTTTCTATAACTTACAAGTTCTCTTTTTAAAATGTTACGTCAAACATTTATACTACAAGTTTTGTTCGAAACAAGCAAGTGTGGCAACTACATGCGAGAGAAGAAATTGAGAATGAGCTGTGCTGCAACTGAAAGAATTGAGAATCAATTTTGTGACTACTATTTTCATTTCTATATTCATATGTATGTATATGTAGCAAGCATGCGTATTTATGTATTCACATATTTACGTATTTATATGACGGCCGCCGTGTTGTGATGGTAGCGTGCTCCGTCTACCACACCGAAGACCCTGGGTTCACACCCCGGGAAAAGCAGCATCAAAATTTTAGAAACAAGCTTTTTCAACTAGAAGAAAATTTTCTAAGCGGGTCGCCCCTCGCTGTTCTGAAAGCACTCCGAGTGTATTTCTGCCATGAAATGCTCTCAGTGAAAACTCATATGCCTGCATGCCGTTCGGAGTCGACATAAAACAAGTAGGTCGCATCCCGCCAATTTGTAAGAAAAATTAAAAAGGAGCACGACGCAAATTGGAAGAGAAGTTCGGCCTTAAATCTCTTCGGAGGTTATTGCGCCTTACATTTATTTATTTATATGGCAACATAGGTACTTTCATAAAAAGCTGTCGCAACAACTTTTTTTGTTCATTTGACT
The DNA here is from genome assembly GCA_029619165.1 of Eurosta solidaginis. Taxonomy (NCBI): domain Eukaryota; kingdom Metazoa; phylum Arthropoda; class Insecta; order Diptera; family Tephritidae; genus Eurosta; species Eurosta solidaginis. Next base: position 4,309 of record JARSSU010017544.1, on the reverse strand, counting down.
ACTAAAACGGTCAATTACGAATCAACGGTTTTGCGCAGTTGATTAAACATCTTATTGCGATGGATAAAAATTGACAAAAATTTCGGTTGAATTGACCCGTATTTCGGTTGATTTTCTTTCAGTGTAAAGCCGTTGTTGGGATGGACTGTGATGCCAAGCAACGGAGTTGATTATTAGTGCTGTCGGAATGGACGTGATTTCGAGGAGCTGATGTATATTTAACACACAATAAGTAGGGCTGCGATGTGTGGGAGGTTGGAAAGGACGTGATTCCAAGCCACTCGCCCAAACGAACTATTGATTATTAATGCTGTTGGAATGGACGAGATTTCGATCAGCTGATGTAATTATAATTTTTAATGTTATTGTAAAAAATAATTAAATACACAGAAATGGGTTTATTCAAAGTAAATTTCAACTTAATTATAGGTGATGAAGAAATGCCTTAACCTCTGGAACAAAATTAACAGGCCGAAAACTTCAGAGATAATTATTTCGACACTAGGCTCACAACTGTCATATTCCGCCGTAAAGAGGAGGACTGCTGCAGCTATATGGAGGATGATGAGGTGGAATCATCGAGTCGCTTTGTGCTTGACTGCCCGACTCTTGTCAAAACTAGGTGAAAGTATTTCGGTTTCGATCCACTTGAATCTCCGAAGATTTATCCAAGGTAGAAATCGGCCTTATTCTAAACATATAACGCCATAACGCTTTAAGTAGCTATAGCTTACGTCACCGTTCATACTGTCCAAGATAGCTTTTCCTACGAGGGAAGCTTTCAGCTAACCTAACCTCAGCCAATGAGACTTTTTTTATTGATATCTCAAGCGGTATAGGAGATAACGAATGTGAGAGTTCAAGAGTGGAACCAAAGGCTGTTTTAATGATAAGTTTCAATGTGCTAATGGGGTTCTTAATTTCCGAGTCCTTTTTCGGTGACAGCGACCAAGAGGCGGGCCCAGGTATGCCCAATAACCGATTGTATATCATGGATATGGAACAAAATATGCTAATAAGAGTTAAAGTTAACGACGGCTACCGTTTTGAAGTAAATAATAATATGTTTAAGAAAATTTAAAACTATCTTTCCCTTATACAATGCTTCGCACGGAGTGACTCGGATTTTTTTCCTTAGCAAGGGTTGTCATTTCAATGTTACCCTTGTTAATTTTAGTTCCTGGTATTTTGTAAAAGGCAAATGTTATTCCTATAATTTATTTTATAATTTGGGAAAAATTTAAACAACGTGACATCAGGACGGACAAGGCGACAGCTGTTTCTATTATACCTTTCTAATACTTTTTCATAAGACCTTTGAATCTCTCTCTCGGGAGTGGGATTTGAACCCAGCACTCCTACGATGGTTGAAGTGTTACAAACGCATTCAGCCACGTCATGCCTTAGTTGTTGTACAGTTTTTCCCAATTGCCTTCTTTGCATATTTTATACTTTTACACACTACATACTCGTATGTAGTTATATGTTATTTTTTAACAAAAGTTGAAGAATATTGATTGGGTATCTCAGTTTCGTTGTTGAGCAAAGATATGGTAACACTGTGAATATATGCAGTATATACAAGTTCTTTACTGATCAGCCTGTTCAACCTAAGCTACGCAGAGCTCGCATTTCATTCAATAATCTGAAATTCCGGTAATCTTAAATCAAGTCAAAGTTCAAAACGCATGCGGTAAAAAAATTAAAAAAAATGCTAGTATACAAATTATGTACAAATGTTTTATATTAAAAAAAAATTGCGTGTTATTTAGCGACAATAGAAGTAACAGCTTAAGTTTCGGAAAACATGTGATTATAATAGATCTGTTGTATTGAAACGACTTAAGGCATTCAGGGCGTCATATTTCTTCAAGGGGTTGTGCAGCGCAAGCCTTTCAAAGGGTTGCCAGCGCAATTTATAGCTTCTCCAACCTAATGGTCAAACTCACTTACCCGTGGCGAATCCTGTTTCCTGAATCCTGTTTAGCAGGCGATGCTGGTTGCCACGTATGGATCTAGGGGTGGAAGGGCTGGTACGGCCTAGAAGGTTTCACTGTGGTGACACTAAATCGTTCCCGATATGGTAGGGGTAGTTTCTTAGTGATGCTTGTTATCGGAACGTACCGGATTTATATCCGGCAAAGGACCATCAACATCGATAGCACTCCACAAAACCTTCTGGGGATGTACTTATCAACAACAACATAAGGATACTTCGCGGGGTTTTTGAGAGTATTATCGCTGATGATATTCCTTTGCCAGATATTGATCAGGTACGTTCCGGAAAAAAAGCATCATTAAGGTATTGTATTTCCTCTCCATTTTCTCCGCGTTGGCAGTCAACCAGATGTCGAGATTCGCAGAAGCCCGTCCCGTTAGTTATTGAAACCAGGGACCCAAACTGTTATTCCTTTTTGTAATAAAAGTGCTTAAAAAAATTATTTTCCGACTTTTAATTTTTTAGTCCGAAAGAAATTATTGAGCCCGGAATTTTATTTTATAAGTCCGAAAACAAAAGTTAAATCCGTATAAAAGTCTGCCACCATAACTATGGAATGGCTCATGGAAATGAGACAATTTTTTTCACGCAGAATCCTTCTTGTTTCAACAGAAGGTGGTGTATCAAATTTCAAGGCAATATCTCAATTGGATCAAACTTTATGACGAAAAACAGGTGCAAGGTTACTATGAGAGTTGATTTAAGTTTTTCTATGACAAATTTCTGGTATTACTAACAAAAACTTTCAAATACTCACATGGGTTTCAAATGTAGACATTTAGAAGAATCTTTTGGTTGAAATGTTCGTTTCATTTGGCTGAGCCGTTCAATAGTTATATGACCGCATTATTTTTCCTTAAAAAAATAGAAGTCCGAATTAAACTTTTATTTTCGGACTTATAAAATAAAGGTCTGGGTGTTACTTTAATTTGTGGATTTTTTAGAAAAAAAAATATATATATATAAATAGTTAAATATTTTTAAATGTGAAAACTTTTTTTATCGTCAACTTTTTGTTTAAGTCTCCTACATTTTTTCTTGCTCATTTTGAGGTTTAGTTGCGAAGCTGAGAAAACCGTGCTTATTTCATTTCCAAATAGCATGAAAATTGTAAAAATGCTTTTAACTGTGTTTTTATGAGTGGGTGTGTGGTAAAAAAACAATAAACTTTTAGTTGTATGTACATACATACATGCTTATTCTACAACAGTCCCTTACACACATTTAGTATGGTTTATTTTAGAACTTCTTGACCTATACTCTAGACTCCTTTGCAATGTTCCATAAACATGCAATTACACATTAGCAAAGAAAATCATTAAAAATTTATATTAGCGAAGTTGAAAGTAAAGCGCCTCCTATCGCCTACTCTCATTATAATCACACATCAGACTTCGCATGACTCATTTTGGCACACGTTGATGGCAATAAGTTAGTAAGTAAATTACGTAACCGGCGCTAGTGACATAAACATTTCTCTACAGTTGATTGAACTTAATTAGGGTGGACCTTTGAGTTAACTGTGGGCTTCATTCTTATGCAGCATAAAAAAATCAATTATTAACAAGTAAGGACGGGACTGTCTTAATATACCATTTCATTTTCATGAAAGGTATAAAAAAGCAAACATAACCCCGCAAGCATTTATGCTTGAGTCATATTAGAGCCTAATTTAAGAGCTAACATGATTCCCAAATTTCAAAATTTTCTCAATAGTCGCTTAACTTGGGCATTAAATAAATTAAAAATAAATACAAGGCGCGATATACTCCGAAGAGATTTAGGCCGATCTTATTCAGCTAGAGCTCTGCCATTGGAGTTAAACCACACTAGATGTAACTTTTCCACAGCTTCCTCAACGTCCTATCGATAACGACCGATACCGACGAGTTATTTTTTAATTATCGGCTTGTTATCAATATCGAAATTATAGTCCAGTTATCGGCTTGTTATCGCCGAGTCATTGGCTTCTTATTGGTTTCCTTTCGGCTTGTTAGCGACAGGTTAAGGATGTTATATCGATTTTATATTATAGTTTTTTCGGTATCTGTTTCACAAGAAACCAACGAAACGTCGATAACGAATCGATAACAAGCCGATAACAAATTGGTAACACTCTCATAACATAACAAACCGATAAATTTTTGGTGACAAATCAATAACTTGTTGGCAACAAATCGAAAACTTTTCGATAGCAACCCAATAACTTGTCGATGTCCAATCGACAGCACGCCACTAACAAGTCGACAGCACAACGATAACAAGTTGGTAACTCTCCCATAAGCTATCGATAGCTTTCGATTAATCGAT
>JARSSU010017543.1:0-47376 GCA_029619165.1 Eurosta solidaginis | reverse complement strand
TAGGTGAAGTGTTAACTTTTATTATATGTAAGTGGTACCGTGCAATCGCCTCTACAAAATTGAAATATTTGCGAGGTGCTTACCCAAATGCTAACATGGATACCTCAAATAAAAACTCCAACTTTCAAATTTTATTCTGTTCCATGTAGCACGCTATCAGTGCCATAAACCAGGAGGTTTACCATCTTTTAGCGCATGCATTGTGTTTCCATCTATTCTTATAAATCTTGGACATATGTTGCCCTTTCTTGCCTCTTATAACCAAGAAAAAGTTACAAATAACTAGCAGACCCGGCAGACGTCGTTCTGCCCTATATTTGCCCTATCTGCATACATTTAATAAGCTTTTTCCGCCTAACTCTGCCCTACCCCTCTACACTTTCCCCTAATCTTTTATTAACTCCTCCCTCCGTCTTTTTAACTTAATCTTCATCGTCGTCTCATTCTATTTCTTTCTCAGTCTTCCTTTTTCTTTTCTCTTCTCTCAAGTTTTTCTCCTTCTGCTTCAACTCTTATTGCCAGTCCCAGAGGGTGGTATGTATTTTGTTCCAGTCCCATTCCGAGTCCCAGTCTCAGTCCCAGTCCTAGTCCTAATCCCAGCCCGTCTTTGGTATACTTCCCGGAAAAAAGCATCGTAAATACTAATATAGACAAATTAATATACGAAATTTCAGGCAAATCGAATAGGACGTATGCAAATAATGTGTGATTATTAATTCTTGTTTTATTTCGGCTTCGCATGCATATTTATAAGTTTTGCCAAGTTTATGCCACTAAATCGAATATCACAGAGAACTTTAAAGCTCTCAGGAACAGATTTCATTTGATATCCATAATACACACACATTCTAGGGGTATGCGGGTCCATGTTTTGGCCTATATCTCGAGACCCTAGTCACTCAGAGGTGTAAAATATAATCTGTATTATAGCACACATCAACAGCTTCATCTTGATACCCATAATGTAAAAAACACATTCTAGGTATATCCGGGTCCATGTTTTGGGCTATGTCTCGAGACTCTAGCCTCCAGTTGTATGAGAAATATCCTGTACTATAGCACTCATCAACAGATTTCATTTGATATCCATATTGTATAAACACATTCTAGGGGTACCCGGGTCCACGTTTTGGGCTTATCTCGAGACCCTACCTTCCAGTTGTATGAAAATTATCCTGTACTATAGCACTCATCAACAGCTTTCATTTGATATCCATATTGTATAAACACATTCTAGGGGTACACGGGTCCACATTTTGGCCTAGATCTCGAGAACCCTAGTCACGCAGGGTGTATGAAAATTATCCTGCACTATAGCACCCTTCAAAAGCTTTCATTTGATATCCATATTGTATTAACACATGTTAGGGGTACACGGGTCCACGTTTTGCTCTCAAGACCCTAGACACATAGCGAAAAAAAGGTAGACGTTGGCCGATTCTCAGACCGACCCAATATGCTCACAAAATTTCATGAGAATCGGTTCAGCCGTTTCGGAGGAGTTAAGCCTCAAACACCGTGAGAGAAGAATTTTATATATTAGACTAGCAGACCCGGCAGACGTTGTTCTGCCCTAAATTGGCCTATCTGCATACATTTTAAACAGCTTTTTCCGTCTAACTCTGCCCCACCCCTCTACACTTTTTCCTAATCTTTTTATTCACTCCTCCTCCGTCTTTTTCGCTTCATCTCCATCTTCGTCTCATTCTATCTCTTTTTCAGTCTCCTTCTCTTTTTCCCTTCTCTAAAGTTTTTCTCCTTCTTCTTCATCCCTTATTGCCAGTCCCAGAGGGTGGTATGTATTTTGTTCCACTCCGATTCTGAGTCTCAGTCCCAGTCCAACTCCGAGTCTCAGTCTCAGTCCCAGTCCTAGTCCTAATCCCAATCCCAGTCCTTCTCTGGTATACTTCCCGGAAAAAAGCATCGTAAATACTAATATAGACAAATTTATATACGAAATTTCAGGCAAATCGAATAGGACGTATGTAAATAGGTATGTGGTTATTATTAATTCTTGTCTGTATTTCGACTTCGCATGCATATTTATCAGTTTTGCAAGGTTGATGCGACTAAATCGAATATCACAATGAATTTTAGAGCTCTCAGCAACAGCTTTAATTCGATATCCATATTACACACACATTTTAGGTGTATACGGGCCCATGTTTTGGCCTATATCTCGAGACCCTTCTCACTCAGCGGTGTAAAACTTACTCCATATTATATCACATATCAACAGCTTCAATTTGATACCCATAATGTAAAAACACATTCTAGGTGTATCCGGGTATCGGGTCCACGTTTTGGGCTATAACTCGATACCCTAGCCTCAACAGTTGCATTTGATATCCATATTGTATAAACACATTCTAGGGGTACCCGGGTCCACGTTTTGGGCTATATCAAGAGACCCTAGCCTCCCAGTTGTATGAAAATTATCCTGTACTATAGCACCCATCAACAGCTTTAATTTGATATCCATATTGTATAAACACATTCTAGGGTAGCCGGGTCCACGTTTTGGGCTATATCTCGATACCCTAGCCTCCTAGTTGTATGAAAATTATCCTGAACTATAGCACTCATCAACAGTTTTCGTTTGATATCCATATTGTGTAAACACATTCTAGGGGTACCTGGTTCCACGTTTTGGGCTATATCTCGAGATCCTAGCCTCCCAGTTGTATGAAAATTATCCTGTACTATAGCACCCATCAACAGCTTTCGTTTGATATCCACATTGTATAAACACATTCTAGGGGTATCCGGGTCCACGTTTTGGCCTATATCGCGAGACCCTAGTCACCCAGGGGTATGGAAGTTATCCTGTACTATAGCATACATCAACAGCTTTCATTTGATATCCATATTTTATAAGCGGTACCCGGTTCACGTTTTCGGCTCTATCTCGAGACCCCAGTCCTCCCAGTTGTACGAAAATTATCTGTACCTACAGTACTCATCAGAGCTTTCATTTGACATCAATATTGTATAAACACATTCTAGGGGTACCCTGGTCCACGTTTTGCTAGATCTCTAGACCCTAGTCACCCAGGGATATGAAAATTATCCTGTACTATAGCACTCTTCAACAGCTTTTCATTTGATATCCATATTGTATAACACATTCTAGGAGTACTCAGGTCCACGTTTTGATCTCAAGACCCTAGGCACGTAGCGAAAAAAAAGGTAGACGTTGGTCGATCTCAGACCTCGGAGGAGTTAAGCCTCTGACACCGTGGCAGAAGAATTTTATATATTAGATAATCTCGCATGTAACTTTTAGCTAAATTACCTTTGAACGCCCATCGTAAAATACTTTTTATTTTATGGAAAAATTGAATATTATCGCCCATCAGCTGCAATTCCGTTGGAATTCAGCCAAATTTGCAATCGAATATGTAACAAGTAATAAAATGAGTGCAGAACATTGATATGATGAGAATGAGGTGAAAAGTAGCTATCAAAAATGTAGATAAATATGCAAATTCAGCTGGGACTGCCGCTTTTATTTTTGTGTGGGCGAATGCAAATTTATAATTCATTAGACATGCGATATGAAATACGAATGAGGATTAAGAGGTCAAATGTCTGCTCTATCCATGACAGGGGATTATTTTTTAAGAGTAAAATCGGTATTTATGTAGATATATTTTATGAGTCAAAGAAATAAGTGCCAAGGTACCCATTACGGCTTATCTAATATAATATATAAATAAGCAAGTTAAGCTGTTTGCGCCTTTTTACTGCCTAACTATCGTTATACGGTATAAAAAATTATATATGAATGTGTCGATGAGTTTTCTCAAGGAGCAGCGCAGTCCATCAAAACATATCTACATATTTAGCATGGTATACATATATACACTCACACTACGGAGGCACGTATGGATGTTTGCTTTCTTTTGTTGTGATGAGACTACAAGCAGGCCTCATGAAACAAATTGATCTCGCGAGCAAATGATAGCAATCCACTTGTTTACCTAAAAATCTTCTCAGAGCAAGAGTTGCTCAAAGAGTGTGCTCATAGTTGTTTTGTTGGAGCACAGCACGAGAATCAGCAAACTGTTGTTTTCATTGTTGCTATTCAAAATGTAAAGAAAATCAAACGCGAACAATCAAGTTGGAATTGCGCGTGCTTTTAAGTGAGTTTTTCGATGGTTAATCAATTAAACAAAATAAAGTGAACTAAATACGATAAAATTAGAAGAAATTAAATAAATTAGTATAAGAAAAGTAATATGAAATATACATACAAATAATAGTAAGAAAAATGTGTTTAAATAAAAAGTGGTTTTGTTGTAAGTGTGGTGAAAATGTAATCCTCCAAGTGTTCAAAGTGTTAAAACAGAATTATTCGAGTTGGAGTAAAGAAATTTTTTAATGTTACATAAAATAAATCACACTAAAATAAATTAAAGTAAAATAAAATAATTAAATAAAATAAAATAAAATTAAATTAAAATAAAATAAATTAAAACAAATAAGTGCAATAAGTGATATAAAATAAATAAAACAAAATAAAATAAAAATATACAGCAAAATAAAATAAATAAAATAAATAAATAAATAAAATAAAATAAAATGAAACAAATAAATAGGAAAGAATAAGGTAAATAAAAATAAAACTAAATAAAATAGAATAAAATAAAATTGGAAGAATAAAATAAAATTAAACAGAATATGATAAAAAATAACATAAAATAAAATAAAGCAAAAATAAATAATATTAAATTAAATTAAATAGGAAAAATAAAATAAAGTAAATTAAATAGATTAAAAAAATAAATAAGCAAAATAAAATAAATCTAAATAGAATAAAAAAATAATTAAAATAAAATATAACAAAATTAAATAGATAAAATAAAAAAAAATTAAAAAACAGATAATAAATTAAATTAAACGAAATAAAATAGGAAAGAATAAAATAAATATAATAAAAATAAGTAAAAAGTAGAATATAATAAAATTAAAAATAAATAAAATAAAGAGGGAAATAATAAAATATAGTAAAATAAAATAAAATTAAATAGAATAAAATAAAAACAAAAAATGAAACAAAATATAATAAAATAAAATTAAATAAAATAAAATAGGAAAGTATAAAATAAATTAAAGATGAAGTAAAAATAGATAAAATAAATAAAATTAAATTAAATAAATGAAAATGAAAATAAAAATAGAACAAAATAGAATAAGATAAAATAAAATAAAATAAAATAAAATAAAATAAAATAAATAAATAAATAAATAAATAAATAAAATAAAATAAACAAAATAGGAAAATAAACAAAGCAAAATAAAATAAAATAATAAAAAAATAAAATAAAATAAAATAAAATAAAATAAAATAAAATAAAATAAAATAAAATACAATAAAATAGAATAGAATAAAATAAGACAAATAAACAAAAATAAAAAATAGGAAATAATAAAAAAATAAAGAAAAAAATAAATAAAATAAATATAAAATAAAATAAAAAAAAATAAAATTAAGTAAATAAAAAAGAAAAAACAGCAGAATAAAATTAAATAACACAAACTAAAATAATTACAACAAACACAATGAAATTTTAAAAAAATTAAAAAACTAAAAAAAAATTAAATTAAATTAGGGAAACCAATTTAATAAATGCAAAAAGAGTGTGTAGGTAAAGCAGTGAGAATCGGCAAACACTATTAAAAATAAATATCCGCGATTATTCAAGTTACAGTTAGCAATATTTAAGGTGAGTTTCTATTTGTTATAGAATAAAATAAAATAAAATTATATAAGGCCTTTAAGCAGTTTTGATGCCCATAAATTTCTGCGACTGCAATTTACTTATTTACAAAATTCACAATGGAAGATGTAACAAAGTATACATTCTAGTGTTTACTTGAAAAATCTTACATTTCCTAAATAGAAAACTAATTTTTCCCGATTTCACTGCTTACACTATACTGCCTTTTTGCAATAGACCTCAGAACAGGAGCTGATATCAGAGTTCAATTCCAATTTCAGTTTTGAATTGGAACTTGAATTTCGATTACAATTTAACTTTTTAAATAAGAAAAGTAAATTTAAAGTGATAAACGGTTTCTTTTACGATTTCGGCTTGCGTAACGAAAACAGGTTAAATTGTGAAAAACCGACTTGCTCTTAATTTAACTCTTATGTTTTCGAATTCAACTTTGAAAAACAAAATAGTTACAAAATTAAAAGCAAAGCTGTGCTAAACGGTTATGGTAATTTGTTATCGGATTTCCGAAAGTAATTTCGGTTTGTTAAGGAAATCCGTTTTAAATTTTTGTGGTGCTATTGAAAAAAGGGGTCGTAATAAATGGTAGCGTAACAGTTTTGAACTCGGGTCTATGACAGATTACGGTTAATACAGTGATGTATATTGGAATGATTTTTCGTCATCCCTTGTCAAATTTGGTTTCGAGAAAAATCGGTTTCGGCATTTTGACATAATTAGTGTTGATTTACGTTCCGATTACGATGAACAACCGTTCCAATGTACATCAGTTATCACCCTGTCGGAAAATCAACAAAACAAAAGGAGTCAGTTACATAACAGTATAGTTTATAGAACAAAATAGTTGTCTCTCTGTTGCGGTTTCCTTTTTGAAGAATTTAACTATTTAAAACGGTTTCAAAATGTAACGGCTTTATTTTCAGTGTTGAAAAGTAAAGGAGTTTTCAATAGCTAGGCTTTGAGTCTCCGCTTGGCGTTGGAAACTCGAATTTGGTTTCACTTTTCATAAAATGAAAAGATTGTGCGCGGTTAAGGTTTCGGCTTTGGTTTGAGTTTTAAAAATGTCTCTAGTATTTCAACAAAAAACATGTTGTTTTAAATAGCATTAAGTACAACGAAACAGTCATGGCAACGTTTTCGATTAAATTTTATCAACGGCGAGAAGGTACGCAGCCGTAAGATTTAGATAAACTTAGGAAGGGTTCTGAGCAAAATCCACATTGGATCGGTAAGCGCCTTAGCTAGGTTGTGCCGTGTAAGCCTGTTATCAATATACACTCTCCCACCCTTGCAAAAGAAGAAAAAAGACTACCAAGGGAGATACGAGTCACCCTGGCCCAACGTCGCTGTGGATACTGTAACAGGTTAAACTCTTATGTGTCCAGAATCTACCCCGACACACGTAATGTATGTTCCAACCAACATTTTCAATTGGAGTTCAACAACAAATTCCCTATAGTCCACCCCTGTTGGAACTGTTAGTTTCCTTGGACTCCCGTTAGAAGACTTTAGTGACATTTTAAGAATGGTTGCACTCATTAAATAGGTTAACACAACAACAACATTGAGTGGTCAAAATATGTTCCCGCGGCAATTGGCACAGTACAAGAAGGTGCTAGTATCTTGGCGTAATTGACTTATATCCGGAGAGGGACTATTTCCATTAGACAATATAATCTCAAAGCCTTCAAAAGTGATTTTGTGGCTACAAAGCAAAAATAAACGGGAACAATAACAAAATTTCCTTTCTTAAAGTCAACCATTTGCCTCTTAAAAATTGCACTCAAAACCATATGAAATATTATTTCCAACAACTTTAATAAACATCGCCGTTTTTTCATTACAACTGCTATGTCAACAATAAACAGCACATCTCCATGCAAATAAAAATGGTCAATAAAAATTGCAAATACATATTTAGCTACTCAAGTTCAGCTCCGTTGGGAAAACATCGATTCAGTATGTTTGCAATCAATCGTTGGAAACTATGTTAAATGCAATATGAAGCATAATATTGACAAACATTGAAATTGCAAGCGCTAACATTGCAAATCTCAAAAAAGCAGCCTCCGGTTGTTGTTTCGTATTTTATTTCAGTTTTGCCTTTTTATCATTGCAAAATAAGAAATAAAAAACGACAAGGTCTAGTTATTGCTGATATAGCATTTGTTGTTGTTTGATGCAAAGAGAGTGATCTGCGATTGATCTCTTTTGTCTTTATTGGGGTATAATTGGTCCCCTCTAGTCCCTTTTGGGCAGAGTTGGGATAACTCACTTTGAAACTAATGCAGCAAATTTTGAAAAAAAAACCAGGAAACAAAAGGGGTAAAATATTTAAAGCATATGAAACGAATTATGTCGTAAATATTCGGAGCCGCACACCGAGCCAGTATTATAGGATTCATCTTCGCAGGATTTGTTTTTGTTATATTTTCCTACATTACCAATACGAAAAATAAAATAAAATAAAATAAAATAAATACAATAAACTTAAAAAAAATTATAAAATCGGTAAGAATTCCTGTTTGGTAAGAAAGAGGTCTTACCCGGCAGTAATCATAAGCGAAAGAAAAAAGATCTGTCCGATAGCACTCGTAGAGATATGAGGAGGATATGCCGGACAGTATTCAAATAGGTACAAAGAGGACTTGTTCGACATCACGAATTGTCGTACAAAGGGACCTTCAAACAATACCCGTTAATGGTATAAATTAGAGTAGAAAAAGGATCTGTCCGCCAGTACCGGTAGGTGTACAAAGAGGCCCTGATCGACACTACCCAAAGGTCTACAAAGAGGCCCTGTCCGACAGCGCCCACTCAGGTATTCTGCGCCAATTTATTGTTAAAACTTCTTTAGAGGTGTTGGTGAACTACGGTCAACTGTGATCTGGTAAAGGTCTTGTCAAACCCGACAAAATGACACGATAAAGTTTGTTGGAATCGAACGCATTTTGCCGACAATTCATACTTTGGCCTTCGGCTGGCAAAGCGAGAAATAAGGCGAGCGTATAAACACAAAAAACGCAGATATTTATGAAGCCATCAAACAGGAGCACTCCAAAGCAGAAGCTTCAGTAGTAATACAGCGGCTATCGCAGAAATTGTAAAAATTAAAAGGGAAACCTCATTATCAACTTTTTAGTTCAATGTATCTGCTGCATTAACATTTTGCGGCGGATTATCAAGACTTGCTTTACGGTGCTTCAGCGTTCAAATCATGGGCTCAGCTTCAAATCGTCTGATTGGATCGGACTAAATATGCTATCACTGTACGAGATAAAATTTTTCCTTTCCGCCTTCGTACTATTATTGTCGAAGTCGAAACGCGTCACAAGTAAGCGTCCACTATCATTAGAGTATCATTATACTACCATTGGGGTTAAAAATGCGACTGGTCCCTATTTGTGTCTTTATTGATACGAAAAGTGGCTAGTCCCATCGATCCCTTTTTGGCATAAATGTGTACAATTATTCTCTTCATAGAACATGCTCAAACAAAAGGAAACAGTTCAACTCATACAAAGAGATCAAAACTGGCATTGGTCGCATAGTCCTCATCTCATAGGCATTCATCGATACAGCTACACATACATATATACAATTTGATTGCTAACTTCTAGCTACAATCACTTCTATACGTGCTAGCAATATTATGCAACAACACATTTTCATGATTGCCCACATTTGCATTATATTTAAGTACCAACAACATCATCGTCATTTTAACGAACATATTTTCATTATCGCAAAGTACTCTTAGTGTTGTTGTTAATATTATTGTCTGGATATCACATATTGCTGACTTTTATGCTTTTGTAAATTATGCACATATATATGTGTGTGGGATAGAAGCATAAATGTTACTACTCAGTGCATTTTTTGTAGCGTTGTTATTGATTTCTTGTTATTGTTGTTAAAGCATATATTGCAACAATACTTATTATTGTTGATTTTTTAGTTTTCTCCTATATACATATAAGCGAATTCATGAGTTGCTTATGATATTCTTCCTCAATGTTGTTGTTTTTGGTTTTTTTTTAATGTTCTCTAGTTTTTTTGCTACTGTTTTTTTTTACATCGTTTCAGTTGTGTTTATGTGCATTATTGTTATTGATCCTGAAGTGTACTTTTCCTGGCCTCATGTTTGTTGTCCTCAATATTGATTTAAGAGTGCACTTACCATCAACTTACATGCCATCAAATAAAGAAGGGTATGCAAAAAGGAACTGGCCATAAAGTATGACGAGTTGGAGATAAGTATTCTACAGCTTTAGGTAGGAAAGTACAATTTGTATGCGGCCCCTTAGAATAGTATGTGTCTGAAGACAGTTAGTTGTAATGACCTCGATATGTTCAGGAGAACGGAAAGGAAAGGTTGGAAATAAAACTGAAGAACGACCCGAAATCTTTCCGCATCGTAGTGTTATTTGTACACCATCCATAAGTTACCGATGGGTTGTGGGTGTTTCATCTATCTTCAATCGGCTTGTTATTGGTTTGCTATCGATATTGTATATATTTGCTAATGATATCGCTAAATTATGATTTTTATAGTCAAATAATCGAAAAGCTATTGATTAACTATCACAAAGCTATCGATAATTAATCGAAAATTTATAGATATATTATCAGCATGTTACCGATTTTTCATCGATCTTATGTGAATATGTTATCAGAATGTTCGATGAAATTTATCGATTCGTAATCGAAAAGTAGTCTATTGGTTCGAGAAACTATTGATATATATATCGAAAAAATATCGATTACTATCAATACGTTATCAAAATGTAAGTAATTTACAATTGAAAATTGTAGCTATGTTACCAACAAGCGCTCGATTTACTATTGAGGTGTATCGAAAATTTTTGATTAACTATCGAAAGTTATTGATAATTGATCGAATGTTCTCGGAGTTTTTTAAATTTTTAATCAGCGTTTTATCGAGTTTATTTTTGAAGAGTTATTAATACCCATCAAAATAGTATCTTTTTGCTATCAAAAAATTATCGACTAATTTGTTGTGGGTGTGTTATTGATTCATTATCAAAAAGTTGTCGATTTGTTTTCGAAAATTGTATCGATTTTTCATCGTTTGTTGTGAAAAGTTTTCGATTTATTATCGAAAATTTATCGATTTCTTTTCGGCGATAACTTATGCTATAATCCACCGATTACAAGTCGATAAGAAACCATTAAAGAAAATGATGGCTTAAAAGGCTACCTATAATAAAGCGATACTTAACGATAAACCGGTAGTTGGCTCATCATTATTTTCTCCCAGAATTTTCGCGAATAGCATTCTCGAATAGTTACTTTTTTCTCGTTTCTGTATCTCTTATTATATTTGGCGCTAAATGTACATGTATCATCGTTTTTAATTAGTAGGCGCATAGCTGCCGGAGAGATTAACGTTTGGTAATAAGTCATGCAACCTATACCTATTTCGCGAGAGCTGACACCAATTCGGAGCACCAACGACGATCAAATCTTTCCCCACCTGCTGCCCAAACTCCTTCTGCTTTCAAACTACTATATAGATTCAAATATTTTCTTGCCCGGAACGGCTTCGTCCATTAGAATAGCATTACCTAGCCAGCGAAGCCTTTGTGTTTTTATTCTCTGCTCTATATTCATTAGCGTAAAACTCATACAGCTAATAGTTATACATTCTCCGATAGTTGCCGTCGGCGTCACGGAAAGGACTATGAATCTTCCGGAGAACTTTTCTCCCGCACACTCAAAGCGCCATCTCATTTTCACACTCCACCGACCATAATTCAGAGCTATAAATCAGTACGGTATGATGAGCATCTTGTATAGTGTCATATTTGTTTGTCGTGAGAGGACTGTAATTTTCAATTCCTACTCAGTACAAGGTAGCACTTGTTGGGAAGAGCTGATCTCCATTTGATTTCTAAGCTGACATCGTTTTTGCTTTCAAGCTGGTGTCCAAATGGACGAAGTCCTTCAAAGTGTTGAATTTATATCTGTTAACAGGTACATGGCTACCCAGCCGTGAATGTGCTGATTCTTTCTTGGAAACAGCAATGCCTCGTCTTGTCCTCATCTACCGCAAGACCCGCTTTTTGCCGTTTTATCTAATCCAGAGAAGGCAAAACTCACGACGCGCTTGATAAGACCAATAATATCCATATCATGACTACGCCATCGTGGGTCTAGTTCTGCCTCGTTTGGTTTCGAATAATACTGAAGAGGTCTTCCCCAATCCCTATGGAGGTAGAGGTACTCAAGTTGGCTGCTGTGAAGATGACCAAAGAATGGTGAGTGTCGATTCTCTTACTTTTTCTTCAGTACTGTTATCAGGTCTGAAGACGCACTGATAATGTCAAAACATTTGACGATGGGCTTCAGACTTCTCAAATATGCTTGGTAGGGACTTTATAGCGATTCAGGCTAATCGTAGTATTTGGTGCGGTCTGCGGGATCGCCTTTCTTTTGCACTGCGCAGAGCACAATTAAATCTCAATCTGGACCCAAGCGCTCACCCGACCATATTTTGAGTATGAGTTTATGCATGCTCTTTACCATCTCCTCCTCAGGGATATCGGGTTCGTCTTCTCCTTCGATAGCTAGTAATGAAAAGAAGGGGATTGGTAGGGGATTGAATAGTGAAAGGACGAGTATATCGGGTGGTGGTGTTGGAATTGGGAGGAAGTGGAACAAGTGAAAAGGAATGCTGAAAGACAGAAAAAAAACGAGGATAATGAGGATAAAATAGAGCTGCAAATGAAACGGAGTCAAGATACATATAAGGTAAATATTGAGTGATATGAAGGAGGAAATGGAAGGGAAAAAGAGAAGGAAAAGGTAAGGAGAACAACAAAGGATCGTAAGGCGGTGAGGAAAAGGTTAAAAGAGAACGAGAGGAGGGGATGAAAATGAAGAAAGCAAAAGTAGAAAGAATTAGGGAAAAGTATAATACAGCAACGATAGGACAACCTAAATGGGTAGAGCTTGGCAGAAAAAAATGCTGACAGTATAATAGTTTGGATCACAACTGACATATACTGGACATACTTGTGTGAAATACTACCAGCTTGTGTAGGAAAAGACAGTTAGCTGAGTAGTTGGGCTTGAAATTCATACTATTAAATACTATGTTAAAATGTACAAACTTTTGCTTAGAATGCATGGTAGCATAGACTAGTTTGTTTGTGCATATATTTAGGGCTTCTGCTTTTATGAGCAGACGCCTATTACAAAAAACTGTTTTCAACAAAAGTCATACATTTTTTTTAGACTTCGTCTACTTCGTCTACTTTGTTTATCATTTTATGCCCACAACTACCCTGACAATTTCTCAGTGTGTATGTTGTGTTGGTTATAACTCAACTTTTGCTTGTATATGACACGCAATTGCCGCTCTTACAATTTACATTCATTTTTCATTCCTCTGCCACAACTTTATCCGTTTCATTACATGTGATATGTGTTGTCATAACATACGCGACATGTGTCTTAACTTGGTCATATTCTTGTACTACTACAAATATCATTCACTTGTGCTTAGTCGCTGTCACTTTTATTATAACTTAATTTGTTTAAAATTTTTTTTTCTAAATTTGTCGCTCGTCTGTTTGAGTTGTTGCTTTTTTGGTTGTTGGTTAACTGTCACATAACTCTAGCCATCACTTTTGTTTTATAATATTGTTGTATGACATGCTTTTGTAGCAAAATTTTTTTCCGAGCATCAACTTTTTCTGTTGCTTCCTGTTTCTTGTAAATGTCTGTGTATATGTGAAGGTAGTAATGTGCAGTATAGGATCAAATTGTTTAGAATGCATGTTTGGTGTGCGGAGGATTATAATTTGCTTTAATGTGTGCATATTTTGTGGTTGCTTTAAAGATAACGCCAAAGGTGAACCAGGTCGGTTGGGAATTTTTAAAGTTGATAAGCATGTTAAAAAAAGTTTCAACAACTTAGCTGAAAATATGTTAACGAAAACATAACGTTTGAAGTTTGTTTGTGGAACGTTTTTCGGCAAATTAACCTATGATTTTGCCTTAAATTCATACTTGAAAAATGTGTAGTGTGGAGCCCCTTTTAGCACCACGCAAAACAAAATCAAATCACCTCTGCTGCGGACACCGGATACTGCGGCCCTTTTTAAGATTTATTGTGCTTGAACATACAGCTCATTACTATATCTGCAACGGTTAATGCATTTAAATTTCTCTTCAAGCTTTTAACTCCATATCACGAGAGAATTAAAATGGGAGAGTCTCTGTTCTGCCAAAGCGACGCATTTGCAGAGAAGGTGAAGAGAATTTCATACTCTAGCTCACAAAAGCAACATATTTCTACATCCGATATATCTTATTTACCTAAGTGATGTCGTAGCCTACAGTGTCCAGTAAAGTACACAGTCAGAGCTCGTAGGTATTTACTGCTTATATTAATGAATTTGGCTAACACTCTCTTACAAACAATTCGGTCTGTCCTTCACTTTTGCATTCAATCCAAAGTTGTCTGTAATTCTTTGTATTCCAGTTAGTTATAGTTTCCCTAGTTTGTGGTCTTGTGAGTCCACAGCGGGGCTCTGCACCATAGAATGCTACTATAGCACCCTGTTGGGCTAGGTAGTCTGCCGGTTTATTACCTTCACACTCTTATTGCCCTGGAACTCATCCTAACAAACCTTTTTTTGATCATTTTGGAGTCACATTCATGCATTCGTACACAGCAGAGGAGTATTGCTTGTAATATGCAAGTCACACAAGGCTCACTGACATGGTGAGGATACCCCTTGAAAATATATATACCTGGGCATACCTGGTGTGGCCGCAGAGAAAATGGGAATGGTATTGTTTAATAAGAGGTATATGGTGCAGAAATCGAACTAGGATGAAACTAGGAGTGGTGATCATGCAGGATAAATCTTATGCAACTTATTTTGGAATTATTTTAGACAGATGCCATGGAGAAGAGCATGAAAAATGACTCGACCGCACTTTGTGCATGTAAAAGAATGCTAGAGTGCAACTGGGGCCTGGTGCTCTCTCTTTTTTTTCAGTGGGTATTTACAGTGATTGTTATATCTATGCCTACATTGGAATTCTTGTTCTGTGGGCAGCCACTTATAACATACTTCAAAAAATTAGAGGTGGTATAGCTAATATTCAAGATCAGAGGTAGTAAAAATGCTAATCACAACGGGAGACATGAAAATAGCTCCGACGGTTGCACTGTATGCCGTGCAGAGTTTCCCACCTGTAGACCTGTTGGCAAAAACGCAGCGTTTACAACTGCTTAGGGGTATATTGAGCGTAAACCTAATGGCTGTAATAATAGCGCGACGTCAAGTATTGGCTGAAAATATTACCTCATCCCTTACACGCGTTTCGATGGGGCCCTTAGAACCACAATAAGGATCGATAGTTGGCACTAGGGTGCTCAAATAGCGGACGAGTTAATTCAACATTACACCGACAGTTCCAAAGTGATAGCAGAAGTAGGATCAACAATATACAATGTTGATTTGAAAATAAACGGTTCCTGAAAGCTATCAGATGACCGCAAGGCTTTTCTCGATAAAGTTGTAGCCGTGGCTAAAGCAAAAGAAATACTGGAGGAAATAGCTTAAGCTGCCGCCGCGTCAATAGTTCTATTGACAGAAAAATAACAATGAGGGTCATAATCTCGCATAGCATAACAAACAAAAGCATGTTAGGCATTATGAGGAATCCATAGATGGACACGAAATAGGGGTAAATATTCAATTTTATCCGGTGCCAAGGCAGACAGGAATCGATGAAGCAGAAGAACTTATAACCTAGCTAAAAAAGGCACATACTTCCAAGCTTGTACCCTAGACATCTCAGTCAGATTGGGCTGAAATAAAAAAGGCATTACTGCATAACTGACCAAGCAAGAAAGACGAGTAACCATACACGAGGCTGGAAAATGTCGTAAATCATGACCATTTCTTACGATTTCTTGGACTCTGCCACATTCTTTTAACTAATCCTAAACAGTGATAACAGCGATGTAATTATAGGTTGCAATGGGAAATATTTGAACATGTTTTGTGATCATGTCCAACGCTCGCCACGCTTAGACCTCAGTTATAAGCATTGGCACAGCTTTCAGATCTAGAAGCAGCATGAAGTATACGTCCAAGAAAGATTGTTGTGTTTGACGAGAGAACTAACTATTTTATAACACAGATCCCGGTTTATGATATGGTTTTCAGTTTGGACACTGACTCATTTGGTCTATGTTGGTTCCGGCCCCTTCAACCTTCTCATTCTTTATTGCAGCTTTTCGAACCATCGCAGAACTATCTCATTAAGAGAACGCACTAGATCTAGTTCCATCTCCTCTTGCTTTCGATTGATATTCTTAACATTGTGATGTCCTACGCGATCGCAACTGTCCCCCTTAGATAGTTTTAACGCGAAATAGCCGCAGCCCTGATTAATTAATTTAAACATATATAGTTTGACTGTTAAGTTGACCCGCTCTAATCGGATGCAGGGCGGAGTTAGTAATTAAACCTGTAGTAAAAAACTGGTGCTTCGCGTGACTCTCTCCCATTTTCCCAACAGGGTTACTACTTACCTCTTAAGTATTATACAATTTTATATTAAAAGGCATTAAACAAAAGGCTAAGATATCTAGTTTGCAAGTAATAATACCACACTTTTACTTTTTCTAGGGAAAACTGGTGCTTTGCGTGACTCTCTCCCATTTTCGCAACAGGGTTACTACTCACTTCTTATGTATTATATTTAAAAGCGGCATGTAGTATATGCCCAAGAGAGATTGTTGATTTGAAAAGAGGAGGTAGCTTTTTTTAATATAGGTCCCGGTTTTTGAAAGGGGTTTTTCAATTTGTCATAGAGCAAACTTCAGGTAACACTGTGGACTAATTCGGTCTAAGTTGGATCCGGCCCCTTCAACCTGCTCATTCTTTTGCTGCAGCATTTCGCATACATTGCGAACTATCGCAGAACTATCCCTTTAAGAGGAGGCACTAGTTCTAGTTCCATCCCCTCGTAGTGCTTTGAATGGATACTCTTAAAAATCTGATGTTCTAAGAGATCGCAATTGTCTCCCTTTTGAACGCGAAACAGTTGCAGCTCTTGATTAATTATTTTCAATATATATAGTTCGACTGTTAAGTTGACCCGCTCTAATCGGATGCAGGGCGGAGTTAGTAATTAAACCTGTAGTAAAAAACTGGTGCTTCGCATGACTTTCTCCCATTTTCGCAGCAGGGTTACTACTCACCTCTTAAGAAATATAAGATTTCGTATCAAGAACCATTAAATGGCTAAGATATCCAGTTTGCAAGTAAAAATACTACACTTTTCCTATGCGCTCTTTTTTTCTGGGAGGAGCGTTGTAAGGTTAAGGATCAAATGGAATACAGGGCGTATACGCAACATTTGTTTCTCCAACAAAGGCTCATTATTTGTAAGCCTTACTTACAAATTTAGATCTCGATCATGGTACTAAAAGCGAAATGCGAGTAAAAGAAGAATTGAAAGCAACATTTTGTATCAATAGATGATAATCAAATGTAAATTACGCGCTTGAAACATATAATTTAGACACGTACTTCAAATCAAATGCAAATAGGCAAATAATCGGCTCATGCTAAAATTTGGCAGTTGAAATAAAAAATAGCAAAATAAAAGCGTATATAATTCGTATTAAGAAAGCATTAATATATATTCTACATACATACATGTGCGCATTACATATTCAACTCGCTACATAAAGGAAAATTGCTTTATTTCCCCCTTTTGCTTTGGCTTATTATCATATGTGGATTCATTTATCTTTGCAAGGAAAGAAAATATTTTTTACGTTTGCACTCCCTTCAACTTGCTCAAATGTCATGAGTATTTGTTTTGCCGTTCTTTACTTTCTAACATATCATTTCCGTTCTCGGTTTAGGCTTATAATTTTCAGCAAAACTTTAGCTCTTATTCTACTAAATCTCGTTGCGTGTTTATGCTTCGTGTTTGTTATTGTTCTGCCATTACTTAAATCTGCAGTGTTGCTTACCACAAGCCATTTGAAGCACTTATGCCGCCATTATGGTTTGCTTTATGCCTGTTATTGTTATAATGACTATTTCAGCCACAAAATTACTCACACCCCCTTAACAGGGCCATTATCCTTACATAATTCACCGATTTTAGGATAATAGCGTAGGCAAGCATGTAAATTTATGAATTACTTTTTTTTGCATTATATGTATGCGTGTGTGTATGTATGCATATACTAATGTTTTTCTATAAATGAAAATATGCTTGAAGTAGCCAAAACTGTGCAGGGGGATCATAATTTGCTCTAATTTCGTCTACACTTTCACCTGCAAAACCACTTTAGTGGTTATTACTTACTCTCAAAAGCAAAGTATATGTGTGTACTTGTATATATGTATATTTGAACATATGTACATGCTATATAAATAAAAAGACGTGTTCTTGAATAATATTTCTGTTATATAAAAGCGGCAGCAGCACAGTGACAGTGACATTTTAGCATGATTTAGACGCGAAAAATTAATAACTCACTGAAAATGAATATATTGCTTTCAAGCAAAGTGAACATGTTTGTATGCATTACCCCCTTCAGAGAGGATAGGCGAAGGGGGTGGGGGTTTGGGGAGATAGACTTTCTTATAGGCTTATCTTGTCATTTTGTTCGCAATTGAACATACCTATATTTAAATTCCTTATCTTCCTCAGACCATGAAGCAAACTTTCCAACAAAATTAACTTTGGTGTAATTCACTTGAATCCATCTCATACAAAATTTGATAAAAAATTCGAACTTTACTGCAGCACTCATCATACAATCCCTCCTTGCTATTAAGTCCCTGCCTAAAACAGTACACACGTGGTCTAAAACGGCTCTATCATTTTGCTTTTGGTCAATTTCTGCACCTACACCTCACACAACTCCCTCTTTGTGATTGTCATTGTATCAAAAGGGGACCTACGTGGATGAGGAATTATTTGAGTTATATGAAATAATATTGGATTACTGTAGAAATTCAAAAATTATTGTGGTACAGCGTGGTTCAAACTTTTGGCAGGCTTTTCTTTTCACGGTTTTATATATTTTTAGCACAAAAATAATACACATAAATAAACTCATAATTTCGTAAAATATAATCAACCAAAAAACTTTTGAACACCTGCAAAATAATATAATTATGGATATATTTTAAATAACCAAAAATAGTTTGGCTTGTGTTTCACAACAAAGTTTTATTTAATTTTAAACCACGCGTAATTTCACTTCTGTAAATTGTACGAATTAGCGCGTCATCAACAACTCACAGTTTGACAGCAGATTATTCAATGAAGAACAACAATTATAAGAAATGATAATTACCGTTATATACTGTGTACATTTTAAAAATAAACTGCATTCAAATTTCAAAATTACTTGAAAATTTTTACTTTTTCGCGTCTAAACCAAGCAAAAATGCCACTGTGCGCAGTGTATGATTGCAGCGTGCTCTGCCTAATACACCGAAGACCTTGGGTTCGATTTCTGGGCAAAGTAACATCAAAGAAATAGAAACAGGTTTTGCCAATAAGAGAAAAAACCTTCTTAGCACGTCGGCAGTGATTTGGCAAACACTCCGAGTGTATTTCTGCAAAAGAAAGCTTCTCAGTAAAAATGCATCTCTGTTTAGCGGATGCCGTTCAGAGTCGACATAAAACACGTGAATTTGTAGGAAAAATTAAGAAGGAGCTTCACGCAAATTGGAAGGTCAGCCTTCAATCTCTTCGAAGATTATCGCGCCTTGCATTTATTTATTTATTATTTAAAAAAAATTTATGTATTGATATTTATTGGAGCTACTTTCCGTCATCCCTTGTCAAATTTGGTTTCGAGACAAACCGGTTTCGGCGTTGTGCAATTTCGTTGTATGTATGATTGGATTTAGTTGCACTCAATCGCGTTATTTCCCGCAGTATCTAGTTGTGATCCTCTGTCACACATTTGAGTGTTTTTCGACTCCAGATCGTATTCTTTTAGAATCATGTTGGAACTGTTACTGGGGTAGATACGGTTCTAGTTTGTTACCTTTTCAGGGCTTCGACACTCTTTTATATAATTTCGGAAAACTTTTGGAACATGAAATGTTGTCGAGGTGATCACAAAGTTGTGCTAAAATGATCGCTTAGGTAATTTAACCATGGCAACGAAGTAACTCTGAGAACTATGAGAAAATTATTTCGAAATGATCTTTAAAATATGTCAACATAATCTCTTAAAAAATTACAGGATTGTTCCAAAATGATCACCAGTAAGGCTGAAAGGAATCAAACTGGGCCTGGTGGCATCTACAAAATAATCTCTGTATCGGAAATAGTCCTGACATGATCCAATTTTCTAAAACAGGTTACGGAGTTTAAACAGGAAAGAAATGGAATATTGCTTCGCTTATAGGATTTTGATGAACATGGAAATTATGACGATGGGAAGGAAATATGCAGGCGAAGGGAATATCAAGATATAAGAGGGATTCCCTTCTTTTCTCTAGAAGTATAATAATAAAAATAAGAAAATTAAGAAGAGATAAGAAAAAAAGATAAAGTAGAAAATATGAAAAGTCGGAAGAGGAGAAAGTAGTAGATATAGGAAAAGAAGAGGAAGTAGAAAAAGATCCCCCAGCGATTAGGGTGCCTAGAATATACCCGCGACAGGTATGCCGGTCATAAGAGGCAACCCACAAATTTCTTAAGGGGTTGCCAGCGCAGTTCATAGCTTCTCCAACCCAACTGTCAACCTCCCCTACGCCTGACGAATCCCGTTTCTTCAGCAGCCGAGGCTATGGCACGGAACTAAGAAAGATGGGGGTGATAAAAAAACTATACGCAGGTGGGGTTGCAAATGAGGATGGTGCTCGTTCATTGTAACAGTAGAGTAACAATTAAGGCTGCGCTTACTACAGTTGAAGCTTGCAGCTGCTAACGGTCTCAGTTACTACTGCGGTTACTGCGATTAAATTTTGGGACTAGCTTCAGGCAACTTTTGGTCCTACCGCTACTGCTATTGAATACTGTTATATTTATTGTTCAGACATCATTATATGTAAATTATGATCAGGGTGACAGTCAGAGCATTGGCAGCGAGTGGGGTTATGATGAATTTTGTTCTTACTAGTTATGCCCTTGTAAGAGTTTTGGTTACACTTACAGCCAGGCTTAAGTTTGATATGACGGTTTCTCTCTCTTTTACATCTTAAATTTTGTTACTGTTATGGTTATGGTTATGCCTATAGTAACGGTTATGGCTCGCTCCACTTTGTTGATTTTCCGCCAGACTGCATAAAAAATGTATACTGGAACGGTTTTGAGCTAAATCTTTGTCAAATTTGGTCTATGCACAAAGGAGTATCGCTATTGTGCCAACTTCAGCGCCATTTGCCTTTCTCAAAGTTACCTACAGGGTTGTGGTTATGATATTATGGGTACGGTTATGGTTATATTCCTAACAAAAATCTTGTGAGCGTAATGTCGGCCAACAACAAAAAATCACACATTGTTCCACAAAAATATGTACGAAGAGTACAGCCCTGTACTTTGTGTTAGCAGTATTGGCAATCACATAAGCAGGTACAATACGGAATGAAATGGTCACAAAAGTTCCCGATATCTTTATAAAGTGTGACTGAAGATTTTGCGTGTTTCATCGCCACAGATTGGGCCATTATACAAGCCTGTTCGCGAGTATACTTTTTGCGGTTTTTATTGTGGTTATGGCTACGGTTATGGTAACTGTTATGGGTACAATTATTTTTACGGCTATGGTGACGGTTATGTTTACGGTTATGGTAACTGTTAAGGTTATGGATTACGGCTATAGTTACTGTTAAGGTTACGGTTAATGGTATGGTTATGGTTTCGGTTATAGATACGATTATTGCTACGGATATTGTTACGGTTACGGTAACGGCTTGGTTATGGTTATCGTTACGGTTACAGCTACGATTATTGCTATGGATATGGTTACGCTTACGGTTATGGTAACGGTATTTTTATGGTTATGGGTACCAACATATTCACAACTGCCCCGATCTGCACCCGATTTGCACCATTTCGGAAGTAGGCACCAAAAATATCTCTCGCATATTTTCTACAGAGTGATAAAAGTTAAAAAATACAGATATTTAATTAAAGTTTTACTTATTAGCTCTGAAACGCAAACATGTTTTTAAAGCTAAATTTCTTCACGTTTGGTTAAAATATATCTCTTTTTTTACACTGAAAGAAAAAGACAGGTAAAATCATCCGAAATACGGGTAAATTCAACCGAAATTTCTGTAAATTTTTATCCATCGCAACAAGATGTTGAATCAACTGCGCACAAATCGTTGATTCGTAATTGACCGTTTTAGTAGTCAAATTATACTTTACCCATAGCTTTGTTAAATTAACAATTATTACTGTCGCTCTCAGAATACCAAACAAAACTGTTAATATGAAAGGGATTTCTGTTCATTCCAAATAACCAGCGTAAACTGTTTAATTAATAGCATTTATTGTCAAATGACACTGACAGTGCAATCTATTGAAATAACAGATATTTCTGTTTTTTTCTAGATTAATAGCGTAAACTTTTACGTCAAAGGGTTTTCTGTTCATACCTATGATATCAATACCTGTGGAAAAAATATAAGCCTGATAAATATATTTTTAAACTTACGTAGTTTTTTTTTGTTGTATAAATTACACATAAGTGCATTTCCTTCCTATTGATTTTATTGCTATATTGAGTAGTATTAATTAAAATAATAATAACTTAAATCTGAATTCAAATAAACAAAACTTGTGATCACCATCGATAGCTTTGTAGCAAAGTATGTTGCCATATATATACGTAAATATGTGAATACATAAATACGCACCCTTGCTACATACATATTCACACACGCGTTAGTACATGCTCTAGCGAAAATAAGAGCATGTACCGTTTGTTAAACCACACTGGCGTCAGTTTCAAGAACTTAATTTCAACTTTAAAATTAACATTGTACACTTTATTACTTTGTTTTATTAAACACACTTTCACCAAATTTTATTTTTTGTAATTTATTTAATTTATAGTTTTGAGCTTCGCCGCGCGTCACTTTACTGCTTATTCTCAATTTCTTATCTCGCATGTAGAGTTGCCACACGTGATTTTTCGAACGAAATTTGTAGTATAAATGTTTGACATAACATTTTAAATAGAGAACTTGTAAGCTATAGAAAAGAAAAGAATGAAATCGCTGGAATGTAATTCACCATTGGAGTAACTATCTTATATATAAATAGACAAGATGAAAAAATGTGGAAACGGTTTCTGCTAAACTATAATTCTAAGGTATACAAATTATATATGTATTGATAGGAAATTTTGAGTTGTACTATTATCCATAAATAAAAAAAATTTGAAAAATCATTTTAATATAAAAAATTTAACATAAAAGTCACACCACGACACATGCATTTATTCATACTATAGACACGCTGTATGTGTGTACTTGCTTTTGTGTACTGTGCTGAATCGTGAGCATGGCCGAGGAGTTGCTTTGTACACAATAAAAATTAAACAAAAATACA
The DNA here is from genome assembly GCA_029619165.1 of Eurosta solidaginis. Lineage (NCBI taxonomy): Eukaryota > Metazoa > Arthropoda > Insecta > Diptera > Tephritidae > Eurosta > Eurosta solidaginis. The sequence continues at coordinate 24,031 of JARSSU010017543.1, read as the reverse complement.
TAGCTGATCATGCATCAAGTCTCTTTCTTTTCTTTCCTTTGCTTTCCTTTCTTTTCCATTCTATTCTTTCATTTTCCTTTCCTTTGTTTTCTTTTCTTTGCTTTTCTTTCCTTTCCTTTCCTTTCATTTCCTTTCTTTCGTTTCCCTTCGTTTCCTTTACTTTCTTTTCCTTTCCTTTCCTTATCTTTTCTTTATTTCCCTTTCCTTTCCTTTCTTTTAATCTTCTTTTTATTTCCTTTCTTTTACTTTCATTTCTCTTCCATTCGTATTCCTTCCTTTCCTTTCTTTCTTTTCCTTTGCTTTCCTTTCCATTCCTTTCCTTTCCTTTCCATTCCTCTACTTTTCTTTTCTTTCATTTCTTTTACTTTCATTTCCCTTCCATTGATTTTACTTTCTTTCCTTTCTTTTCTTTTCCTTACCTTTCCTTTTCCTACCTTTTGTTTAGGAGAAGCAGATTGATTAAATCATACCCTTCCTGCCAGAGCAATATAAGATTTCCCTATTTTGAGCTTACTTATTCATTATATTACCCATCATGTGTTCCTATTATTATATTAAAATGACAAATTATATTTCTTTTATTTTCATTTCCTTTCCATTGACTTTCTTTCCTTTCCTTTCCTTTTCTTTCCTTTCCTTTCCTGTCCTTTCTTTTCCTGTGGTTGAATTTAAACCACTGGGCGAATTTTAGTACATGTAATTCGGCAGGTCTAGTTCACGTAACACTTTATTTTGAAACGATTTCAAAACAACGAAAACTTTTATGCTGTCGGAAACATCAACATTACAAAAGGACGTTTTTTTTATTATCTTATTAGATTCGTTCGCATGAGTGAAAATTCGTAAAAACTTGAACAAAATGTTACTAATTTTGGAAAAGTCCTGTTCGTTCAAACAAAACTTTTGCAACAAGAGGTTGCAATTTTGCATTTCGCTTAGAAGAGAAGTTGCAAAATTGTACCCGATAAATAGATGTCCCGGTGTCGCATAATTTTTTGCAGTGTTATGCACATTAAATTCAAAAAAGGGTTTTTTTATTTTGTATTGATAACTGAAAAACTATTTTTTTTTGTTTTCCCAATTTGTGTGTTTTCGATTGGTGGTTTTCTTATTTTGGTGTTTTTTTTGTATACGAGTGGCACCATCATCAAAAGTACAAAGCGAAATTTGCTCATACATTGACTGTTGTTCGCTGTTGAAATGACCTGTAAGATCGGTTGTGTTAACAGAAAAATCAGTTAGATTGATTAGGAATCTGTCAATTTTACAGAATATTGTTAACTTAAGAGAATTGCTTGATCGTTGTCGAGTGCGCACGTATTTATTCTTTCGCGCATTGTCTTATGTTTAATAGTCTGATTATACACTATAAGCATATTTAAATACAAACTAAAAAGTTTAAAAATACGGAGATACTTAAAATAGTGCCTCAGATAGTTCAACAAAACCTCAATTACGGGTGAATTTAAATAAAATAAAATAAATAAATAAAGCTAAACATCCAGATATAACAAAAAGTATACAAGTATACATAAACGAACAAATATACGAACCTTGTCAACAGTTCAAGACACAACAAACATACAAATAGTTATATATTAATTTCGTCTGATGTCTCCTCCTCCCCCAAAGCATCTCTTAAAAGTAAAGGTTCTCCCCAGGCAAAAACTCCATAATTGGATGACGGGGCGATCTTTTCAACTGTAGTCGTGACGCTTCGCGAGTTGGATGAAAGATTACAGCAACAATCAGATAAGCTGCAGGCACTGTTTGACAGTTTGTCTGATAAAATAGAGACGCTGGAGAATAGGTTGGCGAGTAGAATCAACGAAGAGGTTGCTGACCTAGTTAAAAAGTCAGCGAGTCGGAGCAGCGTATGGTTGTATTGGAAGCCGAAGTAGGAGAGTTCAAGAACAAATTGGTGGAACTACAAAGTGAGTTAAAAAGAGTAGAGGCAGCAAAATTGACGTCGGACTTAGCTGTTGACGCTGTCATTTTTGGTGTACCATACGTGGATGGAGAAAACTTTAAAAGCATTTTTAACCAAATTTGCCTTTCTATCGATTTTCTCGTTCCACAAATTCGTGATATTTTCCATACAGTGCAGGCGGAAAGAGCAAGTAGCGCTGTAATAATAAAATTTAATAGCCCTCACGATAGGAATAGGCCGCTGCGCGCTTTCAGAGAGCATCGTAAGCAAACAAAAACAGCGATATCATTATCTGTGGTTGGTCTCGATGGCCACTTTAGAATATTTGAGAGTATAGCAGTGGAGAAAAGAAGACTATTACAAGCGGCAATACGGCTTAAAAGAGTAGGTAAAATTAAGTCTGCAATCACCTTAAGAGGCGAAATCTACATAAGAGAAAACTAAGACTCTCAGCCAACAAAGATATTAACTGTTGATGAGCTTAATACATGCATAAACTAATATGAAACGAGATATTGACAAACATTCGATTTGTTCCTGTATAAGTTTAAATTTATGTTTACCTTTTCTTCTCTTTTCCTTTCAAACCATGCTTCACCTAATATTTATTGTAAAGATTTTTAGTTCAAGTGCTATACTCAATGCATGCATTATAATTATATGTTCTTCTGGTAATGTTATAGTTGTTTTGGGTTTTATGTCTGTTGTTTATGTCTTCTAGCAGAGGCGTTGGTGGTGCAGTCGATAACAGCCTTGTAATGCTAAACGTATTATGCCATCAACATAAAGGCTTTAACATAGTGCACTTTAACGCGAGAACCTTAATAATGAAAAATGGACTACGTAAAATTTGTATTTGAATCGTCTGCCGTTGATGTAATCTGCGTGACCGAAACTTGGTTTACACATGAATTGGACAACATTCATTTTATTATCAATAACTACAGGCTGATTCGAAACGACAGAATGCATAAGAGGGTTGGGGGTGTTGCAATTTATTATAAAAATACTATTCAAATGAAGCCAATATTAATATCTGAAGGCCCTGGAGTAGAATATCTAATTGTTAAGCTATTCAATAGATCTGTTAAAATGTTAGTGTCATGCGTGTACAACCCCCATAAGTCTATATGTCTCGACACATTCTTTTCGTCCTTAGCCTCGACTTTCATTATTTCGTTATCTGTGGAGACTTAAATGTTAACTTACTTGTTTCTGATTGCTCTAGTGATAGATTATTAGAGAATGTTGCCGCGGCTGGCCTTTCTATTGTTAATAGAAACGTACCCACAAGATATGCCAATAACTGCTGTCCTAGTCTGCTGGACTACTTTATTGTTTCTGATCCTAAAAGTGTTTTAAAATTTGACCAGCTTTCGTTCTTGTCTGACCATGACTTAATTTTTTGTGCCCTGAACTTTAAATTTGACCAACCTAGCATAGAAAGTACATATAGTTTTAGAGACTACCGTTTAGTTGAGAATAATGCCCTTTTCTCCGATTTGTCCAGTGTCGATTGGTGTGAATGCTGGCGTCTCCCATCTGTAAATGGCAAGCTTGACTTTCTCAATAATAAAATAGTTGAAGCTTTTGACAAGCATGTACCCATGCGCACCCGAAACGTCAAGTCCGTATCATGCCCTTGGTTTAATAACAAAGTTATAGCTGCAATAAAAGGGAGGAATAAGGCGTTATGCAACTGGAAGAAGAAAAGACGTAACTCGGACTGGGACTCCTACAGAAATGCGAGGAATCTCGCCACAAAGACCATTAGAATAGAAAAATGTAGGTATTTTTCATCACGTCTCGGCCCTGAACTTCCGCCTAATGTCCTATGTCGAAATCTTAAAAGTCTGCGAGTGTGTGGTAAATATCTTCCTGAGTGTACTCTGAGCTCAACTGTCCTTAATAATGCGTTTGTTAGTAGTGCTGTATCTACTTTAAGTCCAATGAATGTTCTTTTTAGTGAATCTGCTTGTTTTCAAGGTGTCACGTTTGAATTCTCTACGGTACCGGAAGCCGATGTAATAAGATGCATCTTAAAATTAAGACCAAAGCAATCGGAGTAGATGGAATTCCAATTATATTTGTAAAAATGATTCTGCCTCTCATTGTAGGGACAGTTACCCATATAATCAACCATTCGATAACAACCTCATGCTTCCCGGAATCGTGGAAAGTGGCCAAAGTTCGACCTCACCCCAAAAATAGAAAAGCGTTTTCCCCGGGAGATTTCAGGCCTATTAGCATCTTACCGATTTTATCAAAAGCGTTCGAAAGCTTATTGGCGGAACAAATCAGAACCACGTCTACACTACTCTCGCCATACCAGTCAGGCTTCAGAGCTGGTCACAGCTGCTCGACTGCTCTTATAAAAATCTTGGATGACATACGCGTACCCTTTGACAAAGGCCAACTAACAATCCTGTGTCTACTCGATTTCTCGAAAGCCTTTGACTCAGTCAATCACACACTACTGTGCTATAAGCTACAAAAGTATTTTAGATTCAGTAATAATGCTCGAAAGATGATGGAAAGCTATTTTATCAGGCAGGATTCAAATTGTTATGAATGGAACAGATGTGTCAGAGCCGATGGAAATAGTTGCGGGGGTTCCCCAGGGATCTATACTTGGCCCTTTGCTTTTTAGTCTTTTTATTAATGATGTGTTCAATGTATGCAGATATGTAAATATGCACGCTTATGCTGATGATATTCAGCTGTACTTGGCTGGTGACTTTAGTGCTACTCCTGATCTTTGCCTTAAAATCAATAGTGAATTATCGGCGATATTTGGTTGGGCTAATAACAATGGCTGTGCCTCAATGCTGGAAAATCGTACTGCTTGCCCATTGCGAAAAAGGATGCTTCGAGGCTTGAAATACCTAAAATAAGCATCGGGAACGCTGTTATAATAACCGTCAATAAAGCTAAAAACCTTGGAGTTGTGTTGAACTCGAGCCTCACTGCGATCGATCATGTTAACACAGTAGTGGGTAAGGTATATGGGACTCTTCGTAATTTGAGGCAAACTGCGCCCTATACCCCTCTTCAAATTAGGAAAAAACTTGCCATCCAACTCATGGTCCCAATCATTACGTATTCTGAGTTAGTTTACAACAAGCTAGACTCAAGGTCGGCTCATAAAATTGAGGTTGTGTTTAATCAAGTTACGCGTTATGTTTATGGACTGGGCAAGTTCGACCATATATCAGCATGGGGAAATCGAGTTTTAGGATGCAACTATTCGATTACCATAAGGCTAGGGGCTGCATTTTTCTTTCTCCGTCTTATTTCAACAAAGACGCCGCTGTACTTATACGATAAAATAGTCTTTAATAAATCGACTAGATCATGCACCTTAGCTGTCCCTATTTTTAACTACGTAGAGTCTACTAGGTTGTTTTTCGTCAACACCATACGTCTCTGGAATTCTATTCCTACTGCTGTAAGAAACTCTCTAAACCCAAAACAACTATAAACAGATTCTTTATAGTTTTTTTCTCTAGTGATAGCACTTGAGCTTTTTATCTATTGGCACTTTTGATATCTACATATTTCTCTATACTCCTTAACCTTTCTGCTTCTACTTCACTCTCATCTATTTTGAAACAGCTATATATAGAACTATATATATGTAAGTTACTTAGTATTATATAAACCACAATGGTTATGACATCTGTTCGTTGTACTATAAAAGATTTCATTATCTTAATGTACTAATAATAAATTGCCTAAATAAATTGCCTAATTGCCTAAGAGCGACAATTTCTCTTCTGTTGAAATGACTAAACGAATTTGTTCGCTTGACAAAGAACTTGGTCGAATTAACCATAATTCAATCAATTTCACCGAATCTCCATTAAGTCAAGAACAACAGAACAGATTTGTTGATTTACTAGCACCATTTCTTTCAGTGTACTCATCCCATCGACCATCACATGCTCATACTTTACCTTTATTTAATTAATTTAATAATCAACTTACAGTTAATTATTTCGTGTGAAAATTTCTAACACTAAATAATACAAATATGGCATGGCAGCTCACGTTTGATAGTACAATAATTGGACGGGCGAGTGAGTGGGGAATTGCGTGCGTGCGTGCATGAATAGCCTGATTTTTGGCGCAAAAAGCAAAGTAATTTAATGTACGGTTTATCAGTGTGTGTATGTACATATATCAGCACATAAGTATACCAGTATATTAATCATATATAATATTTACAAATCATGGTTACACTGATAGACACACGCGTGGATTGAGTAGAATTTGGTGTTGTTTAGTACGACAAAACCAGCGTGAGAAATATTTGACACCGTTTGCATTACTCTTAGTTAAAGTGTTAATTAAATGGAAATTATATTTTAATTGATATAATTGAACAACAAAATTTTTCTTTGGAAACTATGAATTATGTAGTAATTTTGTGCGTATGTGTGTAAATGTAAACGTGTGTGTTTTGAATGTATCTGCGTGCGCTTAAGACGAAATGTAATCCAATGCGTGCAAATGTAATTAAATTTACATGACTTAGTTAAGCTACAGTCATGTATAGTAATTAATTATACTTCCGGAGGAAAAATATTTTTCAAAGAAAGGCCCAATGCATAATATGGCTGATTAGTCTACAATTAATTATAATTAGCTAAGCGATTTAGCAGTTTTACGAGATATTTTTGTGTATGATTTAATGAAGAGACCAGAAATGCTTTTAGTTTACATAAAATAGCAGAAAACTTATCGCCTTAATTAATAATTTCGTGTACTCGTTTTATTTGCTTCGATTCGAACAATTAACGAATACAATAAAGTATATTCTAGATAACAATAAGCTCAGATATTCATCTCATTGCAAGGCAGTACAAAAATAATTGATCATAGCGGTGGCAGAACAGAAAAATTGTTCAGTCCTTCATCATAACGAATCTGGAAAGGACATAAAAGGCAGAAGTTAATTCACTATTTTGGTTACGAAATGCCTACAGCTGGGAGCATGAAAACAGCAGTGGAAATTTTCCTAAATTTAATTCAACTTTTTATACAATGGTGAGGCTGAGATAAATAAGTTTGAACTAGCCGGTCAATAAAGGCTTCACATAGACTGAATTTGTTATAGTGTTACCACAATTGGTTGGATGAGCAAACGAAAGAACACCAATCAGATATCAGTACATATGTTATGGAATAACTCGTCCTTTTGGCAAATAATAGAAGTTTTTTAGAACTGGTTTAATGCTGCCTAGAGTACGAGCAGCTGCTGCCGCTCATTAAAACTGCAGCCTTGAACTTTCGAGCACAGGACAAAAACACAGAACGCAGTTAACCGTTTCTTCCTGCAGCTAGTACTTCTATATACTGCTGCTACTTACGAGGCCTAACTTATAAGCATATGGCGTCAGAAAGCAGTGTCCATTTAGTAAGTCGTCCGTGAGTCTTCCCTCTTCAGAGATATGAGCCACTTTGAGAGTCTTATTTATTTCGCAGCCTGCAATTTTGTTTACGCCTTTGCTGCCTTGGATTATACACAGCTCTTTCCCTTTTTATTTTCTCAAACGGATTTGACGTCGATCGTCGCTTCAGCTAGTGTTTGTACCCCACTTTGCCCAACACATCAACCTTTCCCTATCTTCTATGTATTTATGACCGGGAACCCAAAATAGATATATGGTTCCGCTGAACGAAGTTTTTCCCATGCTTCTTTGCATTCCAGAATACTTCTTGATAAAGTGCTTTATGAGATTATTGCCTTAAATCGCCACTGAATTTCAATTTATATATTGACGCGACTGCAGCTTAAGCACGCTTCCTCCAGAATTTCTGCTGATTTCTTCACGGTTATAATTTGCGCCTGAAAGAGCTGAAGGATCTGTAATCAGTGATCTGGTAAGATCAGTGATCTGGTAAGATCTACTTACTCTGGATCGACCACTAGTTAATCGCAGACCCGACCCCTTCCATTAATTTGAAAGCATCATTATACACATGTATGTTATATTCCGCCATTTCTGCACCTTGGCACCAACCCTCCTTCTACAATTGTGGCCCCAAAATCTCTTTAAATGATGGTTCAAAAAATAAAATAAAATTTCATATTTTGATAGAATTAATAGCCTCATATTAAGTAATATATTGTTGAATTTTTGAGATATTTCGGCTTTATTTTAAAGCTATCTTCGGGATCATATAAATATGTTCGATCGACTTAGACAAAGATGGCTTTAGAATAAAGTCGAAATATCGACAAGATTAATTATACAACTAAAATGGCAAAAAGTTGTGTTTTTATTTAATTTGGCCTTCAGCTCAAAATACAACAAATATATTAAACAATTTTCATAAAAGAAATTTTACGGAAAAAATGCAAAAAAGTGTTAAAAAATTTAGGAATTTTACTAAGATATTTTCTCTATTTTTTGCTGTACGAACTTTGTAACCCAACAAATTTTGTACGGCCGTTAGGTTTTCAAACAAAGTAAACACTTGTTGGTCTCTCGAGATTCGTAATGATTTTTGACAATTTTCAACACTATCTATGGAAAAAAAATTTCAAATATATGAATATTTTGGAATACGAATTTTGAGAGAATAACACTTAATAAATTGCGCTAGTATTTGAAAAATCTTAATAAAAAATTTGAAACTTTTTGTAAAATTTAACTGTAATTTCGAAATTTTTCGAAAACATCTTCGAATGGTTTGCATAGTTTCAGTTAAAAATTTAATTCAAGTATTTTCGAAAATACATAAAAGAAGAAGAACTTAATTACGAAATGTGATAAACATTGTCGTTACTCTGCTTTCGTGCTCGCACTATAACTATTCGACAGCACTTCGATTTGACTGTGTAACGGAAATAAATTGTTTGACGAATGTTTCCTTAACTCATTTCGATTTGTTTAGTAGGCTACCTAACTCGAAAAGCATGGACACGGATGCGTCGAAGATAATCGTTATGAAATATCCACGTTTTGATGACGAAAAATTGTATTTAAATTAAAGTTTTCACCTCAGTTGTGGGGTGACTTCACTCTACAACGCTCATTGGTTAGGTGTGTATCGAGGCAGATGAAGTTTGTTTATAATTTCCAATGCATTTTTGAATCTCCGAAGTTTTTATTTCCTTATTTATTATTTTCGTATATCGTTGTCTTTTTCTTTGTTCAAAAAACATGGACTGTTGCTTAGCGAAGCGAAGCTTGGAGTCTCATCGAATGCAAATTCCGAGTGTCAAATCATCGGCATTTAAATGTCTTCTTATTGCCTTACTATCGACGGGTTGTAAATTTGTCATCGATTGAAGTTTTATACTATCTGTTCATAATAAACAGATGAAATTTCGTAAACAAATCGATAACAAAATTGCTATAATTTTCATAAAATATCGATAGCTTTTCAATAAAATTCGATAACTTTTCGATAAGCAATCGATATTTTTCATAAATAATTTAAGATTTTTCGACCAAATACATTAATGTAAAGCGCGTTAACCGCGCGAAGAGATTTTAGGCCGAGCTTCTTTTCCAATTTGCGTGGTGCTCCTTTTAAGTTTTCATACAAATGGGCGGAACGGTACCTACATGTTTTATGTCGATCCGAACGGCAGGTGAGGGTTTCGCTGAAAAGCTTTTCATGGTAGAAATACACTAAGAGTGCTTGCAAAATCACTGCCGTGAGGCGATCCCGCTTAGAAAAACTTTATTCTAATTGAAAAGGCTTCTTTCTTAAGTTTATATATTGCTTTGCCCGGGGCGTGAACCCAGGCTCTTCGGTGTGGTCCACCTACGCTACAGCTACACCACGGCGGCTATGATTTCGTTTACAAATCGATATTTTCTTGATCAAAAATCGATGAATTCTCCATAACAAAAAGTTAGCTTAATGTTTACATTAGGGTGCGTTTCGTGTGCATAGTATGTGCTTTTGCTTTGTCGTATTTCTCTTTTAATCATCTCTGTAAGTAGGTACTTTCTGTTTGTTTAAAATTGTGGTATCTGTATATGATCAAATCTTTCTGAAAGTAGAAAGGATTAAGTTTAAATAATTAAAATAGTTATTGAGAAATTCTAATTAAAACTTATAAACTGTTGCCAAGGAAATTGAACCCAGGATCTGCCGTGTGGAAACTTTAAATATTTTGTCCACTTATTTCTAAAGTCAAGACGGAGATATAAGACACAATTTTCTGAGTTTCATACAACTTACAATTCGATCAATTTTGAGCGCACTTTCCATTGTAGAAATTTATGGCACGTTGAGAGGTACAGACTTCCCCTTTATTTCTATAAAATGGTATTAAGCGTCGATGTGTGATCATTTTTTAATGATTTTTTATGTTCTCACCAAAATATTGTTTTTTCTCCAATCTTGTATATGCTATTTTATGTTTCTCTCATCGAAATCGGAACGTTTGAAAATTTTGTTGAGACACAATTTTTGAGACATATCATTCCAGACTATCGATATCTAGTAATTGATCAAATTTGATTTTGTCATTTATTACTCCTTTTAACTGCTGGAAGATTGAAATTTTACAGAATGTTTAATATAAAACAAACATTGTTGTCTGAAAAAATTATTAAGATTGGTCACATAGATAACATATATCCCATACAACTGATTGTGCAGTTAAGAAGTTTAACGCAATTTCTTCCTCATTTTAACCGCTAGAAGTTTCAAATTTTTCCAGATGCTAACAAATAAGGTATTATTATTGCTTGAAAAAATTTTAAAATCGTTCATATATATATTATCATATATAATATAAACCGATTGTTCAGATAAAAGGTTTAACTTAATATCTTCCCCATTTTAACAGCTAGAAGGTTGAATTTTCTCAAGATATTTACGTATAAGGCATTCGTTGTTGCCTGAAAAATTGTTAAGATTGTTCGTATATATAGATATAACAAAAAGTTAGCTTAATGTTTACATTAGGGTGCGTTTCGTGTGCATAGTATGTGCTTTTGCTTTGTCGTATTTCTCTTTTAATCAATCTCTGTAAGTAGGTACTTTCTGTTTGTTAAAATTGTGGTATCTGTATATGATCAAATCTTTCTGAAAGTAGAAAGGATTAAGTTTAAATTATTAAAATAGTTATTGAGAAATTCTTATTAAAACTTATAAACTGTTGCCAAGGGAATTGAACCCAGGACCTGCCGTGTGGAAACTTTAAATATTTTGTCCACTTATTTCTAAAGTCAAGACGGAGATATAAGACACAATTTCTGAGTTTCATACAACTTACAACTCGATCAATTTTGAGCGCACTTTCCATCGTAGAAATTTATGGCACGTTGAGAGGTACAGACTTCCCCTTTATTTCTATAAAATGGTATTAAGCGTCGATATGTGACCATTTTTTAATGATTTTTTATGTTCTCACCAAAATATTGTTTTTTCTCCAATCTTGTATATGCTATTTATGTTTCTCTCATCGAAATCGGAACGTTTGAAAATTTTGTTGAGACACAATTTTTGAGATATATCATTCCAGAGTATCGATATGTAGTAACTGATCAAACTAGTAAGGACTGGACTGTATTCGGCTGTGCCGAAGATGTCACACATTTCATGAATGGAGCTGAGCAATAACGTGTTGAATTTCCAAAAATTCCTAAAATCTGAACAATCAGTGTATGGGATATATACTATATCACGAACAATCTTAACAATTTTTTTAGGCAACAACGAATGCCTTATACGTAAACCTCTTGAGAAATTTCAACCTTCTAGCTGTTAAAATGGGGAAGATATTAAGTTATACCTTTTATCTGAACAATCGGTTTTATATTATATATGATAATATATATATGAACGATTTTAAAATTTTTTCAAGCAATAATATATACCATATTTGTTAGCATCTGGAAAAATTTGAAACTTCTAGCGGTCAAAATGAGGAAGAAATTGCGCTAAACTCTTAACTGCACAATCAGTTTGTATGGGATATATATTATCTATCTGACCAATCTTAATAATTTTTTCAGACAACAATGTTTGCTTTATATTAAACATTCTGTAAAATTTCAATCTTCTAGCAGTTAAAAGGAGTAATAAATGACAAAATCCCGCTTTTTCGAAAAATCTGTGTATGGGTATAAATGATTAATCGGACATCCAAATATACCAGCTTATGAAATTTCATCAAGATATCTCAAAAATTGAGGGACAAGATTGCGTTCAAACAGACAGACAGACGGACAAGCGGACGCACAGCCAGACAGGCGGATATGGCTAAATCAGCTCAGTTCATCATCCTGATCATTTCGGTATACTTATTGGTGGGGTGATGTCTTATCCTTTAAGGACTTACGACGTCCAAATCCATTTGGCAGAAATCAAAAGGAGACAAGAGTTGTATTTGATCCATAAGGATACAAAAGCAAGGGGCTTTAAAATTTCTAAGATCATGTGTACGTATTAGATTCACAAATTAGATACTTTCTCTGAAGAGAGAAAACTTAAGGCTCATGGTCATACTAACTGGGCATAAAACTCCAAACTGTTTTCTGGCGTCACATGTTTATAAGTTAAGCCTCGTCAGTAACAGCAGGCGAAGGAAGTGCGAGCTGCAGAAAGAAACGGTGTAGTACGTTCTGTGTTCGTTACAGCTCCAGCTACTATGGGCATCAGAGTTGCCAGATCTCAAGGTGGCAATTAAGCTAGGACTAAAAATCGTCTAGCGTTTGCCAAAACGACGGAGTTATTCTAGAACACAAATCCTCTCACCTGATTGGGATTATTCTGTTTGGTCGTCAATTTCTGGTAACACCATGGGCACGTTTAGTCTATGTGAGGTTTTTATTGACCGCCAGTTCAAGCTAACCTAAGGACCAATTTTGAGATTCGTGACAATCTTAAAACACCATTTCTTTGTCTATGACAGGTATAAAAAGAAACCATATGTGGTACATGCATGGCGTATACGTAATTTTTTATGAAATCTTTATACACAATCGAACGTTTGACTTTGAAAATCGAATACTCGTTGATTTGCTATCATTCGAATGGTGAAAATCGATTAATTATGCACAAATATCTTAACTCGAATATTTTAAAGAGGATGCTCATTATTGATGCTACAATTATTAAGGTGCTGTTTTCTGTAAGGGTCTTAATTTGCACTAGTATCGGAAGTATCAGCCCGCAAAGGCATTAATATCTTAATAATTGCGCACTATATGAATATATAAAGCTAAACGTACTTATAATTCAGATTGGGCTCTCTCTCTCAATGCGAAAATATTGCGAATGCTGTCTTTAATTAAGGAAGATTTATTTCGCTAAACTGTAGTGTTCCGATATTAGTATTTATATATTTGATTGATTTGGCAATCCTCACAATTAAAAAAAAATGAAGTATTAATAAATAAAAGCAGTATTTCCTACCCTAACAAAAGCTTATAATCACTAAAGAAATTATTTTTCAATATTTGTTTTCTTTTACTACTTCTAATTGCTTATTTATCTTGTTGGTATATACAAAAGTATATAAAAACAATCGAAAAATGCCCAGTATAAAACTCAGCGCATGTGCTTGCTATAAACAAGCTAACCACGGTATACAATTGCTAGTAGATAGACGTCCGCATCGTCGGTATGCTTTATATGTATACTAAGTATGTACATAACTATCCTTCACATGGCATGTATAATTTTCCTCTAACATATTCACATGCATAACTATGCATGAATGTATAAAAAGTAGCACGTGCTGTTTGTCTGCGTATTATATAAGCTTAATCAACATATACATTAACATACTAAATATGTATTTATATGCTAAACATTTATTTCTTTTTGTTTTCATAGACAAAATTGTTTTTTTTGCGCTATGAAAGCATATACTCAACAGAATTTGGTTTAGCTGCCATTCGCTATATAATGTTGAAGATTTTTTTTTGCTTATTTTCCACTGCTTATAATTTCTATTTTCTTTTTACTTTTTTTTTGCCTTACTAGTGTATACTGCTTATATCCTTTTTTAACTTATCTTCTACAGCTTGTTTTTTATTTGATTCCTTTTGCATGCTGCTTCGTATTTTTGGCAATATTTCAAAATGCTCATCGTGTCTAGAACATTTTACTCGGCTGCTGTTTTTCCACCTTTTGTCTGACTACTTGCCCTGAGTTTTAATTTTATTTTTATCCCTGCTATTGCTTGTTTTTGTTGTTGTTATATCCACTGCCTTTGCGGTCGTTGCATTCAACTACTGCTGCGCCATTAGGCCGTTGCCATCGCCGTCGTTGATTCGTAGGCCTATTTCATGTCAGCCAACCTTTTTTACTACTAACAGCTGGTCATGCTCCTGCTTGTTCTTGCTACAAACTTTTATTTGGCTTTAACGTTTATGTTCGCGACCTCAATCGGCCACGTCCTTTATCCAACTATGCGCTTCTCCGACTCATTTCATCCACTAGCATTATTTTCTATCTCACTCTCAATTTTTGTCTTTCTCTTTCTGTCATTTTTTCAACTGCAATGTGCTCAAAATCATTCGACTTTGTCATCTTGTTGCTCAGCTTCTTTCCATCGTATATATATTTTTATGTACACTCGTACATTCGCACGTATTTGTAATACATGTTGTGCAATGAATTTCCTACTAACACTAATACTCCTAATTGCCATTTGCTTGTTGTTGCAATTATGTATGTTGTTATTATTTGATTTAGTTGTTGTTGCATCAATCATTTCTTTCGTTATTGTTGTGGTGCTTTATTGCATTTTGCTCAGCCTAACACCCACACATGCTCCCAACTTGACATGTCTTTATTCCACTCTTCCCCTCCGTGTGCCAGTTTTGAATTTTCTCATTTGACTTTTCTCATTTGTTTTTGCTTACGTTTAGTTTGTTTGCTCGTTAGCTCGTCGTCGATTTTGTACTTTTTTTAGCACTCCTACTCTTTCATATTTTTTTTATTTATGTTAAATATCGGCTTTTCTCTGGCTTTCATCATTTGATGACTTATAAGTACCAAATATATGTAAAAGCTGAATTTTTTGCACTCCGCTCCTTATCCTGGCTGATTTCAACGTTGACGGTGCTCGCTAAACTAATGGGGTAGTTTGTAGCGCAAATTTAAGATTCACGTTACAAGCTTCGGCAGCGTCTAGAAAAACGAAATTGTGTTTGGGTGGATTTGTTAAACTAGCTCTGTTTACAATTACATTGACAGAGTAAAGTATTGGAGTGCTGGCGCTCTGGATGTCATATTTGCTAGTGAGAGAGAGTGCAATAGCAATGCAAAAACTGAAAAGATTTCCTCACAGAGCTTTTTTAAATAAAAGTTATTAAGTACTAAACTTAGTTTTTATAGCTAAGTTTTCAAGATTGAAGCATTACCTCTCGATGCTTTTTACTAGAACTAACTTAACATCGATGGCTCCATTATGACTAGACGTCGGTGGCTTTATTCAATACTAGGCGTAACACACCGACATTCTTCGGTCGAAAACTTGACTTTTCTGCATATAAAACAAAATGTGCCTTTGCTCTATTTATAACTCTGCACTACGCAAGGAAAGGCTCCTGTTAGCACATTCCTCAACAGTCCGTATCCATTTCATATCTAATCGTTCATCAATCATCATATATCATTCTGCTCATCATTCACCATCAAAATTCGTCATTCATAATTCATCTTTTTATTCATATTGTATGATTCGTCATTGAATAATTCATCATTCATTGCACATTATACATATATCATTCTTCACCATTCGTTATATTTCATTTCTCATCCATCATTCATTTTCCATCCCTCATTAGTCACTGTTCGTAATCAATCAATCATCATTCACAATATATCATTCATTATTAATAATCCAAACACATTCATCATTAACAGTCCCTAAGTTATCATTCATCTTCATTTATTAATATCCCGTTCCACTATTCTGGAATATTTTGTACTACGAAATATGTCCCTTCAAAATACCTCAAAGAAGTAAAATCGTCTTTTCGTTACTTCCAATGACATACGCGAACTATGCGGCAAAGCTAACACAAGCATAGCTCAGGGTTCAATAGTGGCTGATGCAACAGGAGTTATAGATTGACGAGCACAAAATCCAGTTGGGCCTTCTAATAAAAGAAAGATGACTGGGTAACTCAATATAAAAATTTGCAGCCGTGACTAGTGACATCACCATGCTGCCAGCAACAAGTACATGGGGACTATGCTGGACAGAATTGAAACTTTACGAACTCATAATTAATATCAACAAAAAACATAATTAACAAAAGTTACGTGACACGTTAAGAAGCGAATACTCATGCAACCAGGCCTCCACAACTCGGCGAAACGCACTACATAGTCTCGGCCAACTTCTCGGGATCTATAAAAATTGTATCTTAGCGATACGCACTCTGTGAATATTGTAATAGCGTAAATAGTGAGGCTCATTTATCCATCATTTTTTTATGTTTTGTGATCTGTTTGAAATGATTTGATACATTTTTTACAATTTTTACATTTTTTTTTACATTTTTTGATACAAATTTGGGACCTACTTCGAAATCAACTCTGCTATCTTCGAGTTAATTTTGGACGTACTTCGTGATTCGTTTTCGGAATTATTTCCGGATTTTACTTGAACACTTTACGAACTATGTCGGTAATATTTAAGATCCATTTCGATATTTTACGGAGTTATTTGAGAAAATTTTTTCGGCATGTTATTGTCAAGCTACCGTTTTGTTATTGCGAAGATATTCATTGTTAATTTTAAATAATCACGATTATTTCGAATTTGTTTTCTTAAATACTATAGGAATTTTTCGGAACCACGTCGAGAATATTTTAAAGCCATTTCTGCATAATTTCGGGGCTTATTGGGAATACGTCAGAGGCATGTTGTCGGTAATAGCCATTGCGATAAGGTATCTGTTTTTTTACTGGATTATTATTGATAGGGAATAACCTTGAGGTATTTGTTTTGTGCGATCCGTTTGTTATTGGTTCTTTACTGACTTGCTATCGACCTGCTTTCGATTTTGTATGAAGTGCTCGATAACATTACGTCGATAAACAACAGAAAAGTCGTGAAAAAACAAATGGATAACAAATCTGCAATTTTTGATAAAAAATAGATAAATTTTCGTAAAAAAATCAATAATAACTCTATAAACTATTTATATCGATAGTTTTCGATAACGCATCGATGACAGATCGATATCAAAACTAAAACTTTTCGATAAGCGATAAATATAGCGATTCGATAGATTTTAGATAAATTTATAAAAGTAATATTATAGTTTGAAAACTAAAAAAAACAAACACGCAATATGGTGTCGTTTTAGTATCAACAATCCACTTAGATATTTGATGTTGATAGCACCGTAGCACAAAGATCGTGTCTCCGCACAACTGGTGTTGTAGCGAGTTATTTAACTACTGCCGCTAGGCTTCAATAATTGCAGCTAGATGGGCTAATTTTCCTTTGAGCACCTAGACTAGAGAGTTACAAACAAGCACACATACAAGTGAAACTATTATAAGCGAGATAAAAATTAGTACAAGGCGCGTTATACCTCCTCGCCGTCTTGCGTTGCTACTTCTTAATATTTCCTACAAATTGGGGCGACAGGTCCTACATGTCTTCTGCCAGCTCTAGATACCACTGGAAGAAGATACATTTTGGCAAATTTTTAGATATACCCTCGAATTACTTGTAAAATAACCTGAACAAAATTTTCTTATTCAAAAACTTTTTTTAAATATTTTTATGTTGCCTTTCTTGAGAAAAGGAAACGAATTTCAAAAACTTTCGCAGTTATTGACAACGTTTACGAAACATATGTATATCAAGGGAAAGTAGCACAAAATTATAAAAATTTCCCTTCCCTTAAGCAGAGCATTTATATCGTGTTAACTAACTCAGGACACAATTGCAAAAAATATAAATATCTCTAATTTTTTAAGATGTCAAGATATTATTTGTTGATATTTAAAAATAATATCAGGTTTGTAGGTTTAAAGGAATTTGCGTTCATAGTTCGAGCTTTTCTGTGACGTCACAACTTCTTTCTCCGAGAAGTATTTGTAATTGCTGCTCATGAGTATTGAAGTCGTTTCACAATATTTTGAGCACTGCTCAGCTTTGAGTTCGTTAAACGCTAGCGTAAACAGTGATGCCAGCGCTGACGTTTACGCCAAACTACATTTTCCAATTGCAGCCCATAGCAAATAGCAAATTTCCATCAAAAGAAATGCTCAGCTTTCGTAAGTGTATGCGTAGCCAACATCAGCAGCGCTGTCGTACTTTAGTCCTGGCAGCAAACGAATTTTTGCCGAAGTGCACTCAATTGCTTTCGTATGTTGTTGGCCAAACAAAAAGCGACTGCAATACAACATACAACGATAAGAGCATATATACATAAATACAAAGCCAAATTCAAAACATACACACACAACACCAATTCGCAGCATGGCATGAGACAAATTTTGATACGAACACATACACGTACTCACAGTTGAAACGTATACACTATATGCCGCGTGTAGAGGCCCAAAAGGCAGACGCTAACTAAGCGCACTTTCGCTGGTCGCTTTCGATGACAGTTGTGTGGCTGAAGCCGCTGTATACGCATACATTTCGTAAGACGGATACACGTTCGTTGTGCGTTAACGTAAATTTCTATTGTGTCGTATTGTGTCTTGGCGTTCTCGTCGTTTCGTTCTACTGTGTCGTTGCCTTGTGTGCAAAGAAAACGTGTTAAATTGTTTAAAGCTCTTTAAATTAAAAAATAGCAAGTTTTTTATATATCATAAAAAAATGGTATGAAAAAAAGTTTCGTTGCTGCTAATGAAAAATTTGTTTAAATTTAAAAACAACAATGCAAAAAAAATTGTACTTAATATTGCGTGAAAGCAATAAAGCTTAATAATAAAGCTTTAAAATCGCTTGTTTATATCGGATTTACAAAAAACAAAAGTAAAACGATTGGTAGGTGCGTTGCATTTAGTTGCGTGTTATTCTTTAATTTACCGGCAAATTTCACACGTGTTTCTGTGAGTGAGTGATTTAGGCTTTAAAGCTGGCTACAACATAAAACGTGTTGGAAGAAGGTGTGTGTGTGTATATTTGAGCAAAGTGGTAATAAAAAATAAAATAAATCTAAGGCGAGCTCTCTCCAATTTGCGTCGTGCCTCTGATTTTCCCTGTGCATTAGTGGTATTTGTTTAAGTTTGTTTTCTGGATTAAAATGTTTGTTGAGGTTTTGTAAGAATTCATCCTCAATACGGAAGCTGGAGTTCTTTTCGATAGGCAGCTGAATTCTACTTTAAATCTGTTTGATAATTTAAGAAAAAAACTTCCAAGGATTTATTAGTAAGCTGGGAGAGCCCTCATTGCTCTTAAATTTTTTTTTAAATTTTTTTCAATTCTAATTCATTTGATGATTTGGGAAAACTTTTAATAACGGGTACATCAGGATAGACAAAGCGACAGCTGTTTCGATTATACTTTGTAAATATCTGCAAAGCCATTTCTCCCGGGAATGAGATTCGAGCCCGCACTACTGCAATGATTGAGCTGTTGACAAACACATCCAGCCAAAGTTATGCTTTGTTGTTGTGCAACTTCTCACGAATGAGAAAGGCTTTAAACAAATTCAAAAGTTTAATTGAATTCGCTGTCACCTTGTCCGTCATGATGTTACGTTGTTTCAATCTCAAAACATTTTCGAAGAAATTCGGAAATGATGAAAATTTCGAATTTTTTATTTAGAATTTTGAAATTTTTTTGAGTACGATTTTTTAGTAGCAAGTTTAGTAAGTCTGCTCAAAATGCGTGTGTTTTTTGAGAATTTCGTCCCAAAGTATGTTGAGACTTACTTCCTCATAAGAAATTTAACTATGCGCACTTTGTACGGAAGACATTGCTCTACCTTCGGAAAACAATTCTCTAAAATAGGTACGAATTTGAGAGCCCTATTAGTTTTATCCGCTAAATTTTTAGATTAATAGACTACAAAACTGCATGCTAAACAATATTTATAAAGCTCTCATAAAAAATTCAAAATATTTATTTATTTTTACAAAAGTGTCTGAAGTTGGGTGTAAAACTACTCTAAAACTCTTGTTCAAGGCCTAACAATAACTTTTTTGCTGGTATGCAGATTTGTTGTATTCGTAGCTTTTTGAATACAGAATAATATTTGCACCCGA
Organism: Eurosta solidaginis; assembly: GCA_029619165.1. Taxonomy (NCBI): domain Eukaryota; kingdom Metazoa; phylum Arthropoda; class Insecta; order Diptera; family Tephritidae; genus Eurosta; species Eurosta solidaginis. The sequence continues at coordinate 3,924 of JARSSU010017543.1, read as the reverse complement.
ATTCGAGTTTTTAAATAAAATTTTTGGTTCCTTGCCCAGGTTAGCCTAGCCTTGCAAAAAATTATCGGAAATCATTTTCTAAAGCTGTGTGAAGCTGGCACTCCGAAATGCGAATTTTTCTTTTTAAATTTTGTGAATCGTTCGCTTATGGTTAGCCCACGCTTTTTTCGCTAGACCACTCTTGGACTAAAATCTCCATAATAAAATGTTCATGCTGCGTAAGCTGGCGCCCGAAATGAGCATTGTGGTTTACCCAAGGTTAGTTCAGGATAGCCCAAACCTTTTCGCGCAGTCCCTTTTACTATCGTAAAACAATAGGTTAGACTTCGTTACTTCGGGTGAAACCGAACATTACATACCCTAGCTGTACACTTGAAATGCTGTTGTTGTTTGTTTTGCGTGCTTAATAGTGTTACAAGGTTGGTTCTATTCGAACTAATTTTTCTTCGAGTTCTGGCTCCCGAAACATAGAAAATTGCTTAGTCATAAAAGGGGCGGTGCCACGCTCATTTTTTTAAATTTGAAGTTTTTCTATTTCTTGTTATAAATCCACTTGTGAAATGAAATACCATTGATATAAAGCTCTTTTTTGCAAAGATATAGCTTATTTTATTCCCTCCACGACCCTTTTAAAATCTTTTATATAAAAGTGGGCGTGGTCCTTAACCGATTTCGTTAATTTTTCTTCAAAGCATTCCTTATAGTAAAGGCAACCTCTCTGCCAAATTTTGTTACGATAGGTTTAACGATTTTTGATTTATGAGTAATAATATTTGTAAAATTGATTTTATCACAAGGGGCGGTGCCACGCCTAATTTAAAAAAAAATTTCCAAATTTTTATCAAGAGTCACCATATCAGTCTAACACGTCAATTTCAATATTATAGTTGTATTTTTTATAAATAATTAGGTTTTTGTGTTTTCTAATATGGTATATATATAAAAGTGGGCGTGTTATCAACCGATTTCGCTCATTTTAAATAACAATCTATTCTGGGTCCAGACATCTCGTGTATCAAATTTGATAAAGATATCTCATATTACTCAAGTTATCGTGTTAAACGGACGGACATGGCTCAATCAAATGTCTTTTCGATATGGAAGTCTATATGAGCCGTTTATTTTGAAAGTGGCATAAGTCTTTCATGTCGTTTTAGGTTTCAGTGATAATTTGTTTGTATCTCTCCTCGCCTCCAGTTTGTTAGAGTCCAATATCCAAAAGATGCATTCTTATTATTATTTTATAATTGTAGAACCACTATATATGCATTCGTTCAAAAATACAATGCATTTAAGACCATGAGTTGGAAATGACTTATGCCACTTTCAAAATAAACGGCTCATATGTCGATTCCTTTATACCTGTACAACCAACCGTTATTCAATCAAAGTTATATTATCCTGTGTACAAGTACAGCTGGTATAAACATTTTTTAGTTGAAAATCCACCAAAAAACCTTTTAAACAATACACCTTTTGAGATACTCGATTTTCAACATCTTCATTGGTTACATACATTTTTTTGGCAGTACCTTTTGATTTTACATATATATTAAATGTTTAACTGTCAAACTCCGTCTATTTTTGACAAACTTTTTCGTGCATTTGAAAAAAAGAGTGATTGCGCAAAGCGCAAAATAACGATTTCTTGTTCTTCTCGCGACAAACAACTCCCGATTAAAAAAAAAAAATAAATGAAGGCGCCGATAACCTCCGAAGAGATCTAATCGGCCGGAGCTTCTCCTCTTCCAATTTGCGTCGTGCTCCTCTTCATTTTCCCTACAAATTGTCCAGGAGCGGGACCCTGACATGTTTTATTGCCCGACTCCGAACGGCATCTGCAAAGGCAAGATGAGTTTTCACTGAGAGCTCCTCAGGCAGAACTAACAACCCCGGACCGCTTGCCAACACAGAATGCCGAGGGGCACCCCGCATTGAAAAATTTTTTCTTCTCTAATTGGAACAAAAACCTTATTTCTACAATTTTGATGTTGCTTTGTTCCCGGGAGTTGAACCCAGGGCATACGGTGTAATAGGCGAGCAGGCTACCATCACACCTACTGTGGCCCCGCAACCTCCCGATTAATAATATTCGAGAAAAAACATTTTTTTTTTTCACCAGGCCCAAATGAAAGAGAAAACTTTTTCTATGAAATGAGGCAAAGAAAAACATACTTTCATTTTCTTCGAAATTAAACGTAAGCACCTCTGTCACTGGTTCCGCGAAAACGGAGATACCCTAATAATAATATGCAGAATACTCTAAGTGGAAAAAGAATGACAGAGAAGCTTGAATTTTATTTAATAAACCAAACCTCACTTGGAGGTTTTGCAGCTCAACAGTGGTTTTATACGATAATTTTTGTTTGCAGTGGTCGGCGGACGGAGAAGATGAACTATTCTGGGCAACCGTGCGTAAAACGAGATCACATAGTTTTAATTAAAAAAATCGTATTTTAGGTAGCTTCACGCAGCTTGAATATTTGTTTTACCGATAATCTATTTTCCAAGAGTGAGCTAAAGAAGAAAGGGACTATCCTGCATTAATTTTTGGGCAAACAAAGCAAAGTGCAAAACTAGTCATTCTGAATTTATTGGTTTTTCAACTAGAAACTTTTTTTGCTAAAATATCAGTACCGAATTTTTCAAGCGAAAGTATTCACCATAAGCGAGTGCGCTGAACTGAACCTCCGGCTTGGATACTCCAATGAAACAATTGCCATACTCAGCGATAGTCAGACCACACTCAAAGCAATCTCAGCGTCCGAAATAAAATCAGCACTGGACCTTGAGTGCGTAGAGAAGCTGAACCAATTAGGAGCTCACAACGTAGTACTATTGGCATGGGTCCATGGCCAAATAAGAGTTGAGGGTGATGAGCAGGCTGACAACTTGTTCAGTGAGGCAGCAACGGCAAGACACATCGGTCCCGAACCATTTGGCCCACAGGAAATTAGGGTCATTAATTAGTAGAAGAGAGGGAAAAGAGGAAAGAACACTGGCGCATTATGCCAGTTTTTTAACAATCTAAGTTATTGCGAGGTGGTTAAAGCACAACTCGCTATATGGCAATAGCAGGCCTCCCGAAAGATAACCTAAGTATTCTAACAGCTATTATTTCTGGGCATACTATCGAATGACAAATACCGTATTTGCGATCGATAAGCGGAGACTCGGACCAATTCCTCCAGGAATGTGAGACATTCTCAAAACGCAGGGACTATTTGTATGGGCTCACCATGGCCAGAGGATACCGAAATTAAATCCCTCAAGCCAAGAGAACTGCTACGGTTCATCAAGAAAGTCGGCTTGGATGAGGTGCTGTGAAGGAGGTGAGGGCGCAATAGATTAATGTTCGGAGTGCAATCCTTAATAAATTATTTTTCTATCTCGCGACAAATCGCTTTAATACTGATCCAGCCTCGATTTTTTTTCAAAGAAAATAACTTATTAAAACGAAACTTAATGGAAATTTGGAATAAAAAGCATGCCATTATTAATTAAACACGGCCCCACTTTTCTTAAAATCAAAAGATAGGCAGTTGTGAATTCCTTTTGAATAAGAAATACGTTTTCAACTAAACTATCCTATGGAAGTTTTTCGCTTTTGTGCTGGTCTTAGTTGTTGTATATGGTTTTGGTATTTTTCCCGAAATGGTAAACAGTTCAAATGAAAATTCTTTAGTCACCATAAAGCACAGAAAGAAAGGCAAAAGTCAATTTAACTGGCCTTAAGTCATATTGATCTTATGGTCATTCGACGCCCAAACGGGGGGACGAAGGGGGTACCAGACTCGACTTGCTTCTTCCGTTGTTGCTTGGTGTGTACTTTGTGCTCTTCTTTCCTTCGTTATCTCGTGCAAGGTAGCTGCTTCTCGATGTCTGTCGTTTGTCCTATTCGCCTGTCGTTTGCTGTTGGGTTGT
>JARSSU010017542.1:0-25044 GCA_029619165.1 Eurosta solidaginis | reverse complement strand
CCCAGACTTCATACGCCTACAAGCACATCTAAATTACTCCCTGTAAACTCACACTAATACTGCTGCCCTCAACTGCCCCATACGCATTAGCTAAGGCTTTAAAGCAGAGAGTCCCGTCGCGTCTAATACACTTTGCCATTTCATTAGAGTAAATAAAAACAATAACTCACGGCGGATCGTGTGCTTTTTCCTGGCCTTAGAGCTTTTATTTTGACTTCTCTTTGCCTTTAGGCGGTTTATGTCCGCATAGTGCATGATGAAAGTATTTCGTTTGTAGTTATAAACAATGTGATGCTCACATAGAGGGAATCGCAGCAAGAACCCGACCTTCCTCGAGTAACAAAGCCCGGTTTTTTTTAAAACAATGCATGTGCACGTTCGCCTACCGAGATTCCATTAGGGTCATTAGAAAACTAATTTGACGTCTCACCGTTAGTATATAAACAAAGTAATCTAAACCAAGGTTTGGTCTCCAAACCGGTGTTGGACCCACCGCAAGGTATTTTTTTATAAGCACGGTCAAAGGCCCACCCACGCCCAAGCAGAAAAGGTGTTCTGCGCAAAAATAATATGGCATTCCAACCCGGTTTCGGAGCACCCGGCGTCATGTTCGGGTTTCGTAAATACTACCTTTTGAAACGATCTAAAAATTTTTAGTTTGCCGCCTTCAGGATATTGTTGTCGAGAGGTCAATACGAGTTCTTTTTACGCCTCTCCTCGGTATTGTGACACGCGTTATTACCAGTAGTGTCTGCTGTCGTATAAAATTACCATATATTTTGCTTTAGCATTAATATTATCGATTTTATATCCAAACCGAATTTTATTGGTGGAAAAATTGGGAAATTTTAAACAGTTTTGGTGGGAAAAAGAAAATCCAACGGTCAACCACATTTCCAGAATTTTCAATTCAGAATTTTTTTGATGGTTTCCGCAAACATTAAGCATCAGTCCGCGCGATCCTTCTGAGGAATTTTCTTCAACAAATTGTTGTACAAGGATTGTACGTAGAGATGCATACCCTACTAATAAAACAGTTTGGTGGGACATATATACGAGGAGATTAGTCTGCTTGCCACCCAATTGAAGGTACGTATATGTATTCATTTCTACGAACTGGATCACCAAATACATGTTTTATGCCGAGCAAAACTTAAACTGCTAAGGCGGACGCAAACTTTGGCCAGGTAATGCGAGGGACAATTCAACCACTTATAAAAATTTTCTTAAAAAATTTTTGAAAGCCACACAATAGCTAGACCACGCGGCAGACTTTGCCAGTTCAGCCGGTAATTCATCCTCCACGAAAATATCATAATCCACTGAATCGATGCTTGGTTATAGGGCTATAATGCTGGCGAACGAGACTACTATGCGCTTGCTTGCGTGGGCAAGTTATGGAAGATCTCACTGAGTCGATAGAGCAGGTGGGGAAGACAATTTGGATCTCTCTGTTGGGCCACGCATAGTTGGTGTCAGTTGATCGCGAACGGGTTAGAGCTGGAGTGACTTGTTACTGCAACGACCAGCTTTCGCTAAACAGTTGACGCTCACAACTAACGAAGTTTATCGTGACAAGAGCCGCGATGACAAAAATTTGAAAGACTGCTGATACATTTTATAAAGTGAAAGTAGTCAAGCATATTTAAGTGGTTACTACGACGTATCAAATCCAAATGACGAAGCATGAATGAAAATCAATAGGGTGGTCTCCACTATTACGCTTCTAATTAGAAGAGGTTAAAGAACAGTAAGAGTCTATGCTTTTGTCCCTTTCAAAAATAGGATCGTGCTGAGGCTTATCCAGTCTATATTGGCTCGCTATAGTCTAATTTTTTGCGCATATACATAAAAAACGGCTGATTTCAAACTTTCGAATATTTTTTCACATTTATTTTCATAAGGCATCTTTATTTTTGTGGGCATTAGTGAAAGTGAAAATTTCATACAACATTTTTGTTTGTGTTTTCTTTGGTTGGCATTTCACACAAAGTTTAAGAGAGTGAATTTAAAATTTTTTAAAATCAAAAACCATCAGTTGCGCTATCTGACAAATGCTTTCGCAGGATGTAACAAAATAGAGATTCGCCTCTCTCGTTCGTAAATTCTCCCCCCCCGCATTGTGGTGCGCATTTGCATCTGCGCCTATGACCAGCGCCCCGACCTCCCCGTTTAACTAGACTTTGCACTCCATCGGTGGAACCTCCGCAGCATGTGGCAATATAGCAGATGCCGGATAAATGCCTAGCATATTCATTTGGTCAGCGGCCACCACACGAGGTCCTCGGTAATGTAATTCGCAGCAATATGATCCAGCTGTTTCCATACCATTACTACAAGCTCGCACCCGGCTTCCGGTTTTGCCCGTACTAAACGCCAACCCGCGCGCGCTTCTAGTCCAGAACCTATCCTCGCGCTGAGCGTCACGGCTCCTGCCGATCAGCGCCACGTCAACGAACTACTCTCAGGGTGGAGGAGTTCGCTCGACGCCACTCGTACTGTGTGGAGGTTCATCTCTATAGGACTCGCAGCACCATTGGGCTGTTTGTCCCATCACGCAGACACCTTCGTACCTATCCACCACCGCAAACGCGCGTTCGTGCCTGCTTAGGAGGTTTGTACCCACTTCTCCAGCCACTCTCAAGCTCGCGATGTCTGTCGCACAGACCTATCATCTCACACCATTATAACCATCCCCCGAATCACAGGTTGTAGAAGGGCTTACTGGTGTATCGCCTTGAGAATCGTGTGCGACGGTTTTCAATAAGTCTGGATGGCAACTATTTATTCTTTTCATTTCAAGACGACGGTCCGGTAACTTTCTGTGTCTGCGCCGGTCACCGTACCACTGAAGAGTGAGCAGCATAACACGAAAAATAGAAAAGGGTATGGGTACATCCTTTCAGACAGTCGCTTATGCGTGCCTCCCTATCCCGACTGATGTAATTACTCGCATAGGGATACGTCTCCTTCGCAAGTCATTGATACTCCGCATTCTGCCTCGTTTTATTCCCGCCGAAGAATTCGGAAATCTGGCTCATTTTAAGGCGGAGACCGCAATTCAGCGATGAGAACGTGAACTATATGACAGCTCGATACGGCGAACCCCATAAGGAATAGAAACCAACGTCTCAGATTGCTCGTGGATGAACACAAGCGGGCGAAATGGGAGGGAGAATTAGTGGTTGTAACTCTCTGCGGCGGGGGTTAGCTTTGGTCCACCGTAAATCCCTAATCGAATCCGTCTAAGCCTTTGGCGAAAAAGTGCTGTCGGATGCGAAAAATGCGCGAGCGCTTTCTGCCGACAATATATAATGCATTCTACGGTTGACAAAGTTAGACGGCGGGCCAACAGACGCACATATAAAATAATTCAAGCGCGTCCCCAATTACATCACTGCCAAAGAGGTTGAGGATGCCATCGGTCATGCTAAACCATACTAAGCAGTGGGGCCAGACGGCATAGCCATGCCGATGCTTAAATCCTAGGGAAAGAGGGTTTCAAATATTTAGCACATGTCTTCAACCTGTCCCTTTCCACCTTTGTCACCCCTGAAAATGGAAATGGCAAGGTGTCCCGCACTAAAGCCGGTGGAACCAGCTAACATAGGAGATTCTTATTGCCCGATATCGTCTCTATCGCCAGTAGCCTAGACACTTGAGCCATTCTGCTCCCCTACTTTTGCGGGGAGGCTGAAAAATGCCTAATGTCACCATAATTGCTGCCGTCGCAGCACCGTGTGTCCGTAGACTAAAAAACAGCTCCGTTCTGGACACCGTCGCCCACCCCGCACCACTTTCGCATTACTTCAGGGTGGCGTTCCATATTTCTCATTTTTTAAGAGCCTACTGTTGTCCCTGCGTCCAGGTTCCCACTATTTGCTCTGAGTGTCCATTTAATCGCCACTGCTTCGCATGCGCATTTCTCTGCGCTCCCTCTCAGCATCCGTCAGGCGTGTCATTACTATAAATGCCATTTTGCTCACTGCAGTCCAGCATTCTTTCCTGCTGCACATATGTGAAACTAAATTTCTCGTGGTAGGTTCCTCCCCAAAGACTCCATGCAAGGTGGGTCTTTCTTCGTGGAAACGGGGGCAGTAGAACATGACGTGTTCTGCGTTTTCTAACTCTGTGGTACACATTGGGCAATGAGGATCTTCCTCTATCCTACGCTTCCATAAATACTCTTTGAAACCGCCATGTCCACTCATTATCTGCGTGAGATGGTAGTTCAGTTCGCCGTGCTTCCGCTCATTCCTTTGAGCTACGTTCCAAACTAGTGTGAAAGTCCAACGCCCTTTACTCGAGGCCTCCCACCGTTCTTGCCACTTAGCTATTGTTTGTGTCCTTGCTCTTTTCTTGTCTTCTTCAGATGGTCGCTCGATATTAGTGTTATACAGATCGGCCATTTCGCTTGCCAGTAAGTCCACTGGGATTTTCCGGGTTAGAACCAGGATCGCGTCGTCGGACACCGTCCGATAAGCACTTGCTATTCTTAAAGAAGCAAGTCGGTACGCTGCTAATATATATTTTTGAGGGGTCTGTTTAGATCCATACCACACTGGTGCTGCGTATAGTATTATTGAGCTGGTTACTGTGGACAATAGCTGACGTATAGCTTCGCTCGGACCACCAATGTTAGGCATTATTCGCATAAGTGATCCATTAACTTTGGTAATTTTCTCCCCCACCGCTCTGAAGTGCTCTTTGAAAGTTAACTTAGAGTAAATGTGCACTCCTAAGTATTTTAAGGAATCCTTTGAGGTGATTTGATGATCCCCGACAGTTAAGACTAACTTGTTCGCCGACCTTTTGGAGCTTACTAATACCACTTCCGTCTTTTGGCTAGCCAACTCCAGTCCTGTATTGGTCAGCCATTCCTTTATTCTTGCTACGGCGTCATTACATAATGCTTGAAGCAGGTCCAGTTTCTTGGCCACTACTACCACTGCAATATCATCAGCATATCCCACAATTTACGTGTTTTCTGGTAGATCAATCTTTAGCACCCCGTCATACATTACATTCCAAAGCGTTGGACCGAGAACAGATCCCTGTGGGACGCCTCCTGTGATTTTGTACTCTTTAGCTCCTTGATCCGTGTCAAAAAGAAGTACTCTGTCTTTAAGATAGCTACCTATAATTCTGCGTAAGTAAGCTGGAGTGCCGAAGCTTTGCAGCGCTGCCATTATCTGCATCCAGTTCGCAGTGTTAAAAGCATTCTTGATGTCCAACATAATCAGTGCACAGAACTATCTTTTATTTTGGCCTCCAGAGATAGCTTCTCTAGCTATATTGACGACTGTTTGTATTGCATCTACGGTGGATCTTGATTTGCGAAATCCATATTGACTATTCGATAAGCCACCTGGTCTTTCTAGAGTCAGCTGTAGGCGCTCACTAATTATACGCTCGAAAATCTTCCCTAGGGAATCCAGCATACAAAGTGGCCTATATGAGGATGGTTGGTCCGGCTGTTTACCACGTTTCAGCAATAGGACAAGTCTTTGTCGTTTCCACGGGCGAGGGAACACGCCTTCTTGCATACAGGCATTAAAAAGATCAGTAAATAATGTAGCCCTAGTTGTAATCGCGGCTTTAAGGGCTATGTTTGGTACTTCGTCGGGTCCTGGGGATTTGTTATCAGCAACTCTTTTTGCAGCGTCCAGCACCTCTTGCTCTGTAATTTGCGGAATTTCCGTACTTTCTAGATCCTCGCTTGGATAAGTCCAGCGATCTTGCGCCGGGAAAAGTGTTTCAACAATAATATTCATCAGTATCGGGCCCGTAGGTTGCTGTGATATCGGTCCTTTAACTTTGGCCATCACAGTTCTGTAGGCTGATCCCCAAGGATCTGCTCCCCTACTTTAAAGCAAATTTGCAATTAGCCTATCATCAGCATGGCTTTAGAAAACCTCATAGCACAACCACTGCGCTAAATGCCATTAGCACCCAGATAAACTGCGGTTTAAATTAAAACACCCACCATAGAACAGTACTCGTTGCGCTAGACTTGTCAAAAGCTTTTGATACGGTCAACCATGGCACGTTACTGCAAGACCGGGAACGGTCTGCCATACCCCCAAGTCTTAAATGGTGGACCGCAAATTATCTGGATGGTCGGAAGGCATGGGTGCAATTTAGGAACGCAACACCCAAGCCAAGAAGAATTAAACAAGGGGTGCCACAGGGTGGTGTCCTATCCCCACCTTTGTTTAACTTCTACATATCAAAGCTACCTTCGCCACCAGAAGGAGTCGCTATCATTTCCTACGCCGATGACTGCACAATCATGGCAACAGGCCCAGGCCCACAGATCGATGAGCTTTGCAACAAAATAAACGGCTACCTCCCTGATCTCTCCTGTTTTTTCGCCTCGTGAAACCTGGCGTTATCACCGACTAAATCATCGGCGACCTTGTTTATAACATGGACGTCCCAAATGTCGACCATTTTGAACATCCTCGTCAATGGCACTACGCTACGGGTGTGACGTTTGATAAGGATCTACATTTTAGTGATCATGCAGCCGCAATAAAATCCTCAAATCTCTTGCTGTCAGTACTTGGCGTACAGATAAATAAGCTCTTATTACCACTTACAAAGCAATTGGCCAGCCGATTGCATGCTACGCATCCCCTATAGCCTAAAGACTACTCAATGGAAGAAGCTACAGGCCCGCCGAAATACCGCAAAAAACCACCACGGGTTGTCTTCTTATGTCCACAGAACACCATCTACATGAGGCGAGAATATTCCCCATTAGGGAGAGAAATGTAATGCTAACCAAACAGTTCCTGTTGAATACCCAGAAACCTGGGAATCCCAACATACATTTGATTGATGGGCCAACACCGCCCAGGGGCTTAAGGAGTCATCTCCGTAAGCATTATGAAGAAATACGGCACCTGAGAACACAGCCGTATGAAGCTAAAAAATACAAGCAAGTCCTCAGTGAACTCCACAAAAAGGCGTCGGGCCTCTATGCCAGGAATTGCCCGGTGAATCCTGTGCTCAAAGAACAATACCCAAAACTAGCAGAAGAGGAACTCCCTAAGGAAACGCGAGTCACTCTAGCTCAACTTCGATCTGGATACTGTAACAGGTTAAACTCTTACCTATCCAGAATCAACCCTGACATACAAAACATATGTCCTTCTTGTAATATGTCCCCACATGACACATACCATCTCTTTAACTGTATGGTGGAACCAACGCCTCCAACATCCTTCTCATTATGGTCCACCCCTGTTGAAACAGCAAGTTTGCTTGGACTCCCGTTAGAGGATATTGATGACACGACCTCGTACAACTAATTGTGTTGCGACATCGTCTTCCAAAAGCGACACTGATGATCCTTCGTTGAACATTGTGTAGATAGACATTTTACCTCGAGGACCTGACAAAGTAACGGGGACAACTTTAAAAATACTGATTACCTGGTCCTTTCGACAATTCAAAATTCGTTCCCGATCGGACAATGGCGTAAGCGATGACTCTTATGCTGCGAACACTCACCAACGGACATGCGTGGTACGTGTCAGCTGACAAGGCGTATCTAATGAGGAAGTCATGCAAATGAAAACTAACTGACGTTCAACGTACGTACCTAATCAGCCTGGAACGTATCAATAAAACAAATTTAGATTTTGCCCGTAACTACGTGTCAACTACACCTAGGTTTGAACCGTTTGCAGTAGTTAGCTAGGTATACCTATTTCAGTTTGACCTGGCGCTGATTCAGGAGCCGTGGCTCTCATCGGGAGGAAAAGTTTCTGGACTTAGCGCGCGCGGGGTCATAGACGCGGATGCAAATGCTCACCACAATGCGTGGGGAGGAGCAGATACAAACGAGAGAGGCGAATCTCTATTTTGTTACATCCTGCAAACCAATTTGAAGATAGGCAACAGGGGAAATGTCCCTACATACATTGGTCCAACTTCCAGCAATGTTTTTGATATTACACTGAGCTCCGAACGTGATATATCAAGGTATGATTGGATGGTTCTTGATAGACCATCCTTCTCCTACCATGCTTATATCAGCTTCAGCATTCCCCTAAAGAGGGTAGAGAAGGGAAGAACCTTTAGAAACCCTAGATCAACAAACTGGACTAAATTAATTGCCAATGTGGAACAACTGGAGGTGTCTTGAAAGGTTGGCCTTCTCGTGCCAACAATTTTTTGTGTAATTTATAATCACGCTAATTTGTGGGTATGCAGCCCAATGTTCACACCCGCACTCACTAACTATTTTATTTATTTCAAACGATTAGACTTAGTTCAGTTTATGTTCACACAGTTTATTTAACAAATTTCTTTTTCTACTCTTTCAGTTTGTATTAGATTATGTTAATCTCTAATTATAATTATTCTTTTGAATGTTCTTAGTCTCTTAAGTTATTTTTCGATCACAACTTGTCTTTAGTTTTATTTAAATATTGTACCGAATTTACTTGCCAATCCTCTTATTTGCCCTTCTTCTGCTAAGTTCGAATCACTAAACTGTTAAATAAATAACTTCAATATTGAATAATGGAAAAATGGCCTTTATTAAAGTACTTCACAGTAACACTTATACTTTGCAACTAGCTGCTTAATAACCAAACTGATTAATAGCTCAAATGAAAATCTACTATTCAAAATAATACTGCTATTGCTCGCTAGATAGTGTCTTAATCGAAACTCAAATCAAACTGAATTCCAGCGCCTCTACAATTGCCGCCTTTTATACTCTCGGATTTCAACGTTCGCATCTTCTAGGCGCTTCCAGAATCTACTAGTCCAGCAGCTCTCAAACTTCTCAGCTGTAACTACAATTGCATGATTTTAAGTTTTTCTCATTGCATACTTTCAGGAGTATCTCAGATATATGTATGTGTTTGTGAATTGACTCTCCGCTGCTCGTATACGTACATGGTACATATGTGTAGACGCAATTATTGTTTCGTTTATGTAGATACATAATGATTGATTTATGGATGTGAATTCACGTCACTGCTTAGCATCGGCTTAGAGACGATAGCATCGCTCAGTGCTGCTAACATTCGTTACACTGCCCTCCACCTAAGTCTGATCGTCCCGATCAGACAAATCTCCCGATCTAAACGTCGCTTGCATCTCCAAATGTACCACTCTTCTACTCCGTGGTTTCTCAATGCTTTGTATGCGGTAGATGGTATCACTGATCTTCTTCACAACCTTGTACGGACTTTCCCAACTGCACCGAAATTTGGCTGGAACACCTTTCCGCCGGTGAGGGTTGTTTAACAGTACCAAATCTTCCGCCAAGAAACCTTCCGAATTAAAGTTCTTGTCATGCCAGTGTTTCATCTTACAGGTACTTTTGATTTTGCTTTATTTGGCCCATTCGACCTATTAACCTTTTCCTTTGACTTCCGTGGTTTTTGTCGAGTCTTCTCCACCAGTACTCGATTACTACTGAGCCCTTTCTCCAATTTGAAGTTAAGTGATATATCCTGGTTCTCATAACGCATCACCTTTCTCTGCATATCGGTTTTGATGTCATAGTCAACCAAGAAGTCCACTCCCAATATGACTTCTTCAACGATCTTCGACACAACGAATTTGTGTACAACCGTGACCTTTCCAATCAAGACTTCATATATCACTTCTCCCTGAACTTTGTTATACTCGCCAGTGACCGTACGCAACCTTGCTCCAGGTAACGGTTTTATTCTCCTGTTGACCAAATCATATCGGATCAAGGAACGAGATGCGCCCGTATCTACAGTCAGTACACGTTCTTTACCATCCACATTCCCTCTGACGTTAAGACTGCTCGATTTCCTTCCAGTTTGCGAGATAGGTATCACACGACATTCAATAGCTGGGGCAATTTCTCGATCTTTACATTTGACTCGCTCTTGTTTATCTCCTCAAGCTTTGCGTTTACGACCAGCCAAGTTGGAACTACCATGACCGGTGCTGCAATGACGTGCAATGTGACTTCGGTTACCGCACTTGAAACACTTCATAACTCCGGCATTGTTTTGTTGTAATCCCTTCAGTGCTTCCAAAATTGTGTCTACCCAATCTGGCCTTTCCACTTCCACGCCATGAGCTTTGTATGCGGGCTTACTCAAAAGTGACACTGTTTCCTGAGTCAGTGCATGGGATACCGTTTCAGCAAATGTTGACTTTGGGTTCGCGTATGTGGCTCGCTTCGTTTCGACGTCCCGTATGCCGTTAATAAAGCTCTGAATCTTTACCCTTTCAGTGTATTCCACGGGTGCGTCCGCATTTGCAAGATGAGCCCATCTTTCAACATCCGAAGCAAACTCCTGTAATGTCTCATTTGCTTTTTGGTAACGGTTTTGCGACTCAATTTGGTATATCTGTTTTCTATGCTCGCTTCCATAACGTCTCTCGACAGCGGCCATCAATGCTTCATAGTTGTTGCGCTCTCCCTCGGGAATCGTCTGTAGGATTTCGGCTGCTGGCTCCTTCAATGCTACGAATAGGGCAGCAACTTTATCTTCAGCATTCCGGTTGTTCACTGCTGCGGTCTTCTCAAACTGTAACTTAAAGACCTGGAAAGGAACAGAGCCGTCAAAAGATGGAGTTTTTCCTTTGGATTGCTTGCTGAAACTGCTGGGCGATTAAGTTGCAACTGCTCGATACGTCCTCTCAAAGCATCCACTTCGGCCTCGATTTTTTCCTCAAACTGTAAAATTTTTGTATCCTGGGCCTCCAGCTTCGATGTTACCCTTATCTCCTGTGCCTCCAGCTGCGAGGATATGCGGGTCTCCTGTGCTTTCAACTGCTCAGCCAACTGAGATGTCATATATGTCTTTTGCTCTTCCAGTTGGGATGCCATATATGTCTTCTGCTCTTCCAGTTGTGATGACATATTTGTGATGTATATTGGAACGATTTTCCGTCATCATTTGTCAAATTTGGTTTTGAGACAAACCGGTTTCGGCGTTGTGCCATCGTCAGTGTCGATTTTCGTTCTGATCTGTTGTTGTCGTTTGTCCTGTATTTATAATTCGTAGGTATATGAGCAGGTATTGTCAAATTGATGCTTGTGTATATTTAGTTAGGTGTATGTGCTGTGTGTTCATTCAGAACCGAGGGTGGTTTACTAATCGATTTGTGTGGCTGACTGGGGTAGGTAGAAATCTGTGATTTTAGTCGTTTGACCTTCTTTGTCGGTTTTTTGTTTTGGTGTGTTAATTGTTTTGTGTTTATTTGATATTGTGTGTTTGTCTGTTGTACCTGTGTGATTAAGTTGTTTCCTGTAAACAAGTTTTAAAGGCTCGAATATTGTGTCAGAAATTGTGTTTATCTGTTCGTTTATTATTCTACCGTCTAATGTTTTCTGTTTGTAGATTTCCATGTTTTCGAGTACGTTGAGACGTCGGCCCTTTTCCTGTATGTGAAGAACCCTAACTGTTTTATTGATGTTTGCTGGGGAACATTCATTCTCGACCATGTGATTCGCGAAGTTAGACTCGGGTATAATGTTTGGATTCCGTGTTTTTTTGTTGTAATCTCTAATATGTTCTCTGAACCTCGTTCTTATTTGCCGTCCTGTTTGCCCTATGTAACTATGCTGGCATCCGCAAGTAAGCTTGTATACGCCGTGGCTGCTAAACGGATCCTCTGAGTTAATGTTTGTTCTTAGTTTTCGTCCTAGGTTGTTCGATGTTTTGAATGCTGTGTTAATGTTGTATTTTTTAAAGAAGTTTGCCAATTTATATGTTGCTTTTCCAGTATATGTCATAGTCGTCCAGCTATTATTTTCCTTTTCATTATTTCTTTTTGATTCTCCATTTGTCCTTCTGAGCTTATCTACTAGTGCTTTTTTATATCCGTTGTTTGCAGCGATATTATATATGACCTCAAGTTCTCTCTTATATGCCTCTTGTGTAAGCGGTGTTCTTTCAAGTCTATGTACCAAGTGCCTTAATGCTGCATTTTTATGCTGTTGAGGGTGATTTGAGGTATTGTGTATTATTGTATCGGTGGCCGTTGACTTTCTATATATGTCATAGTTAAATCTTTTGGCTTCTTTATCAATATTTATCGTGTGGTCTAGATAGTTGATTCCTCCGTCTTTTTCGGTTTCCATTGTAAATTTTATATTTCCGTGCTGCTTGTTGAAGTACTCCAGTACAAGCTCTTCGTTATTAGTAGTTAAAACGCATATTATGTCATCCACGTATCTAGCATAAAATGACACGCCTAATTTGGACTTCAGCTCCTGTATGTACTTTTCTTCCAGATTTTGCATGAACACTTCCATAAGAATTGCTGATGTGGGGCTTCCCATTCCAAGACCGTTTGTTTGTCTATATATTTTATTGTTGAATTGAAAATAGTTTTGACGTAAAGTGGTTCTTAGCGTATTTGTGATTTGCATACTTTTCACTTTGTTTTTTGTGTTATGAACTATTGTTGAGCTAACTATGTCCAAAGTCTCCGATAGTGGTATAGATGGGTATAAATCTTTTATGTCAAAAGATACCAATTTGCTGTTTCTTGTTAGCTCTACGGTCTCGAGTCTCTCTATTAGTTCTGTTGTGTTAGCTATTGCATATTCGTTCCTTAGCTCCAGAGTATCTATCAATATCATTTTTAGATATTTGGACAGTTTGTAACATGGTGCCGATTTAAAATTAATGATGGGCCTCATTGGCGTGTCCGGCTTGTGGATTTTTGGTAGCGCAACCAGTGGAGGAGCCGAAGGGTTCATTTGGACCAATCTATGTGCCATGTTAGAATCTACTATATTGGTTGCATTCTTTATAGCAACTTTGATTTGTTTTTGGTATTCATCTGTCATATATGTCTTTTGCTCTTCCAGTTGGGATGCCATATATGTCTTCTGCTCTTCCAGTTGTGATGACATATTTGTGGATATTTGTGATGACATTTCTGTTATACGTGCCTCTTGCGCTTCCAGTTGTGATGAAATATGCGACGACATTGATGCTACTGTCGATGTTTGTGCAGATATTGCAGCCAATATCATGTTCAAGTCTGTGCTCGTAACTGTCTGCGATGTTTCGTTTTTCTCTTAAATTTTTGTTCTTGTTTCGTTACCATCAGGATAAAAGACAAACTCGTCCACATCAATTCCTTGCGACTCCATTACCTCTCGTAGCCGTGCTTGAAGTTCGATCTTATTGCCGGTTGTATTTAATCCACGGTTCTCCAACTCCTTTATCAGTTGCTGGATCTTCAATTCACTGAACTTTGCCATGTCCAAGTTGTATTCCCAATCTTCGGAATTTATTCAACAATTCCTCTTCTGACACCAATTGTAACGAATTTACTTGCAAATCCTCCTATTTGCAATCCTCTGCTAAGTTCGAATCACTAAACTGTTGAATAAAGAACTCCAATTTGTAATAATGCAAAATGGCCTTTATTAAAGTACTTCACAATAACACTCAAACTGTGCAACGAATAGCTTGCTTAATAACCAAACTGATTGATAGCTCAAATGAAACTCTACTATTCAAAATAATACTGCTCTTGCTCGCTAGATAGCGTCTTAGTCGAAACTGCTTGACAACTCAAATCAAACTGAATTACTTCTTACTCGCTTGCGCCGCTTTTATAGTTTACGCTGCATACATCTAGGCTCTTCTATTTCCAGAACTTACCAACTGTTTCGTGTGTTTATAGTTCTCATATAGTTTCTACTTGTTTACAATTGTCTAATTTTCAGCGTCTCTCAGATGTATGTGAGTTTGTAGTTTACAGTCTCTCGCACACACATAGGCGTATAAGTAAATGCATCTGTGTGTGACATCTCTCGGCTGCCTTATATATGTGTATACATGATTTGATTATTGACGTAAATACCGCTTAGCATGGCCTTAGCATCGCCTTAGTGATGGTATAGCTTAGTGATGTTAATATCCGTGACACATATATGTCTTCTGTTCTTCCAATTGCGTTTCCATCTTAGATGTAATCTGTGTCGACATTTCTGACATACGCGTTTCTTGTGCTTCAATCTTCGATGTTATGCGTGTCTCCTGCGATTCCAATTGTGATGACATGTTGGTAGATATTTGTGATGACATTTCGGACATTTGTGCCGACATTGCAGCCAATATCATGTTCAGGTCTGTGTTCGCCATTGTCTGCGGTGTTTCATTTTTCTCTTCAATTTTTGTTGTTGTCTCGTCCCCATCAGAATAAAAGACATACTCGTCCACATCAATTCCTTCTGCTTCCATTTCCTCTCGTAGCCGTGCCTGAAGTTCGAGTTTAACGTCGCTTGTATTCAATCCACGGCTCTCCAACTCCTTCTTCAGTTGCTGGATCTTCAATTCACTGAACTTTGCCATGTCCTTGTTGTCCTCTGGAATTTATTCAACAATTCCTCTTCTGACACCAATTGTAACAAATTTACTTGCAAATCCTCTTATTTGCCCTTCTTCTTCTAAGTTCGAACCACTAAACTGTTGAATAAATAACTCCAATATTGAATAATGGAAAATGGCCTTTATTAAGGTACTTCACAGTAACACTTATACTTTGCAACTAGCTTGCTTAATAACCAAACTGATTAATAGCTCAAATGAAACTCTACTATTCAAAATAATACTGCTATTGCTCGCTAGATAGCGTCTTAATCGAAACTCAAATCAAACTGAAATCCAGCGCCTCTACAGTTGCCGCCTTTTATACTATCGGATTTCAACGTTCGCATCTTCTAGGCGCTTCCAGAACCTACTAGTCCAGCAGCTCTCAAACTTCTCAGCTGTAACTACAATTGCATGATTTTATAGTTTTTCTCATTGCATACTTTCAGGAGTATCTGAGATATATGCATGTGTTTGTGCATTGACTCTCCGCTGCTCGTATACGTACATGGTACATATGTGTAGACGCAATTATTGTTTCGTTTATGTAGATACATAATGATTGATCTATGGATGTGAATTCACGTCACTGCTTAGCATCGGCTTAGAGACGGTAGCATCGATCAGTGCTGCTTACATTCGTTACAATATATAATGAAAATACTCTTTGGTTTTAACTATACTTTTGATTTTAACTTTCCTTTGGGCTTCAACTTTTCTTTTACCTTTTTAGCCACAACCGGTAATTTCAGTTGTCCAAAAACGAATTCGGTCGCGCCGGTTTTTGCCCACGCTCAGTGGCCATCATTTTTCATTGCTGAATGCAATTGGGACTGCTGAGTGCAATTGGCACTGCTGTTCAGCAACAGCTGACAGCGATGCCAGTTGCACCCAGAGGTGTGTTCAGTGCGTTAAGGCTGGGTGACGCAGTGCGGTTATAGTCTAATGAATTCCTAACAAGGACGCTTATGACTGCGTATAAGAAAGCTTGCCCTCTAAGAAGATTCAGAGGAAAAGCAAAGCCGCCATGGTGGAGCAATTAGCTGAGTCTTCTAAGAAGACACGTAAAAGAAATGTTTAAGCTAGCAAAGACCGCGGAGAGCGAAGCGTGTGGGGACGAGTACAGGGATCTACTGAGGATCTACAAGCGTGAAATTTCCAGGGCGAAGAGAATCTCATGGAAGAGTTTCTGTACGGACATAGAGTGCTCCGGCGAAACAGCACGGTTGAGAAAAGTCCTAGCAAGGGAAATATAGTCCAGGGACTAATAAAGAAAGATAATGGGGAATGGTTACGCAATAGTGAGGAATCCCTTCAGTTGCTTCTCGATACACATTTCCCATCGGGAGATGGTTTAGAAGAGCCAGCAGACAGCACTCACACTTCGATCACGGAGTGGGTAGTGCCGGGCTTGGTGACCGATACCAAGATCGAGTGGGCAGTGAAGGCATTTTCTAAGTTTAAATCGCGGGGCCCAGATGGTATATTCCCGGCCATGCTACAAGTTTCAAGTAAGGCGGTCGTGGAATGGCTTAGAATAATATTCGATGGGTGCATAAGACTGAATCATGTACCGCACTCTTGGAGAACTGCTCGTGTAGCTTTTCTACCAAAGGCGGAGAAGATTGGTCACGTGTATCCCAAAGATTATAGACCCATTAGCTTAACATCATTTCTGCTCAAAACCTTTGAGAGGCTGATAGATGTGTACATAAAGTCCAACGTGGATGAAAAGCTGCTCTCCACAACACAACATGCGTACACCAAAGGCAAGGCCGTAGACACCGCATTGCATAGAGTGGTAATAAACGTAGAGAAAGCCCTGGAATATAAGGAATATGCTCTAGGGGTCTTCTTAGACATTTCCGGGGCTTTCAATAATGTTTCTTAATGTGCGATTATGGATGGTCTTAATTACATTAAAGAACATCCAGCCTTAACCAGATGGATCGGCTGCATGTTAAATTGCGGGAAGATTACATCACAATGGGGATTGTACGAGGCCACGAAATCAGTGGACAGGGGAACGCCGCAGGGAGGGGTGCTATCACCTCTGCTGTGGACGCTGATCATCAATCAACTGCTCAGGCGATTTGATGAGGGACCCGTAAAACTTACGGCTTACGCGGATGATGTTGCAATTGTCATAAGTGGAAAGTGCCTTCCAACGATTAGCTCTTTGATGGACCGGGCGCTTCGGGATATTCATACCTGGGCATCTAATGTATGGTTGAAAGTCAACGCGGATAAGACGGATATGGTCTTGTTTACAAAGAGGATGACCCTACAGGAGAAACCTTGCACAAGGTATCTAGGAATCATCCTAGACAGTAAGCTGTCATGGAAGCTCGTTTAGGGGAGGGGGTAGAAGGCTTCAACGGCACTTTATGCATGTAAGAGAATGCTGGGGTGTTCGTGGGGCTTATCGCCCTCTCGTTCTCATTGGGTTTTTACAGCGATTGTAAGCCCTATCCTATACTATGGAGTTCTTATTTGGTGGAAAGCCACACAAAAAGTAACCTACCTCAAACAATTTTTATTTATTTATTTATTTAATTTCAAAAATAGTCTAAAGTTCTTACAGACTACTTGAGTTTGTACTTAAAAATACACAGAACTTAGAATACAATCAAAAAATTATTACACCCAACAATGATTTGAAAGGTGGTCTTTGGCAAAGAAAAGTCAATGGCCAAAGAATTGAACTCCATCAGGGCTCTAAAAATGGGAGCGTTAGAGGCATAGAGGGTCCGGGCGCAATCAATGTACAACATATCCCAATTTCGAAATGATCTAGGGGGTATATGGAAACAAATACTCTCGAGTAAACGTGGTGAATCAATCACAGCATTAATAATATCATAGACAAAAGTAAGAGAAAGACTGGTCCTCCTACTTTGAAGTGATTGGAGGCTAATGAGTGCGCATCTGGCATTGTAAGAGGGAATCGGCTCGGAAAAGTTCAAAGACCTCAGGCCAAACCATAAAAAGATTTTTTGGACTCGTTCGAGCCTTTTGATATGGCAGTCATGATAAGGCCTCCAGATAAAGCAAGCATATTCCAACTTAGAGCGTACGAGAGACGTAAACAGCAACTTAAGAGTATAAGGATCTGTTAAGTCAGAGCTAAATCGCCAAATAAAAGCCAAAACCTAGTAGGATTTAGCAATTATCGAGGTTATGTGAGTGGTAAACGAAAAATGCGAGTCGAAAACTACGCCTAAGTCAGAAATCTCAGTACGTGTGGACAGTCGAGAGCCGTCAATATAACATGAAGTGGTAATTGTGCAACGAGACTTAGAGAAGGTTACGTGAAAGCACTTACCAATATTTAAAGGCAGATTATTATTACGGCACCAACCAGCAACGTTGTTCAGATCAGACTGAATGTTTTCTGAATCGGAAGGAGTAGAAACAGTTGTAAACACCTTCAGATCATCAGCGTAAAGCAAAAAATGGGGATGCTGAAAGCAGGCTGAAATGTCATTAATAAAAATTACAAAAAGCAGTGGCCCAAAAATGCTGCCTTGCGGTACTCCTGAGGATGCTATAAAAGGCTTGGCGTGAGTATTGTCAACAACAACTACACATTTGCGTGAGTGAAGGTAAGACTTAATCCAAGAAAAAAATACAGAGTGAAAGCCCAATCTGGCTAGTTTCGAAATCAAGATTTGATGACTGACTTTATCAAACGCTTTGGAGAAATCCGTATAAACCGTATCGACTTGAAGACGGTTGTTGAAGGCTGCAAGGCAAAATTCAGAAAAAATTGCTAAGTTTGAAACCGTGGATCTACCAGGCATGAAGCCATGCTGACTATCACTAATTAATTTCTTGACAGCAAAACTAATTTTTTGTTTTACAACATACTCAAAAAGTTTGGAGATAGTAGATAATTTCGCAATTGGTCTATAGTTGCCAACATTGTTTTTATTACCACTTTTAAAAATGGGGGATATGAAGGTTAACTTCCAAGCATCAATGAACTCATCACACTCGAGAGATTTATTGAAGATTAAAAGAAGCGGGAGATTCATACAATTTTAAAGAGATATGACGATAAGCCTCAATATCTGTCTGAGAAGACGACTTGAGGTTCCGGATTCCATCAACAATGTCATCTAGAGGAAGAGTAAGAGCCCCGAAGTTGATGGGAGAGTCTACCATTGCGGAGGACTCAGAAACACTAACTGGCTGGGTATCAAAATTGGAGTTAAAAAAGTCTGCAAAAAGGTTAGCCGACTCCATAGGTGAAGAGGTATGAAACCCACTATAAAAAACTGACGAGGGAATACTCGAGGTAGCTTTCTTGGATTTTACATAATTCCAAAAAGCTTTAGGGTTATCTTTGATACAAGATTCGAAGTTTCGGGTGAAATTAGTACGCAGCCTCTTATTTAACGCTTTAAATTTTTTGTTGTAGTGAATGTACTTGATTGTAAACACCAAAGACTTTGTAGTCTTGAATTTAAAAAAAAATCTATTCCTCAAATTCTTTAGGCGCTTGAGCCCAGTAGGAATTTTGTAACACTTTTTAATTTTCCGCGGAATATTGTCACTAAAAATCTCATTGATAAGGCCTTTGAAGGCATTGAAACAGCGTGAGAGATCACTTCCAGAAAAAATAGCTTCCCAATCAATTAAAGAAACTTCTCGGGAAATATTAGCAAAGTTCCCACACCTAAATGAGAAACTAGGAGCATTATCTGGAACAAAGCTTTCAAAATTATAAATATATGAAGCGCATACAAACAATTTCGAGCTGCCTTGAACAGAGACGCAAAGTTGGTCGATCAACGAATCCATGTCAGACAGGTCCACAAGCGATGACCGAAAATGACGGCGCACGGCAATTAAGACTCCACCACCTCTAGAAAGTCCAGGTTTGCAATAGTCACGATCTTTGCGGTAGACATTATATAAGTTGGGATCAAAGAATTCACCATCAAAAAAATTAGAGTTCAGCCATGTTTCAATGATAACGAATATATCATATTCCAAATGGGAGCTCATATCAAAAAGCAAGTTGGACTTAGTCCTAAGGCCAGAGACATTTTGAAAATAAATTCTGACATACCTAGAAAAATGTTTTTCTGGCACTGCTGATTGCTAAGCATCACCACCGCCACCTTGACCAACTTTACGGTTTTTAAAAGGCTTAATTTTAACATCTGCCGGCCATAGCTTGGGATCTAAAACTTTATCCACTAGTGCAGGCGATACACCAAGCTTGAAATTTAATCGTGTCAGTTCTTTGATATCCGCGTCCTTTTTGACCAGAGGAAAACATGTGAGATGATGAACACTAATGTTAGTGTTTTTGGAAACAAAATCAATAAGACCATCCGCAGTAACACTTGGTTTGAAGGAGGATAGATGATACCATTTCCTAGAGCTAACAACGTCAAGTTCCGTGTTATCACTAAGGCCGATTATCAAACTGGAGGAGCGGGTTTTGATTTGATGATTTACCCTTACGGAATCTTTAGGGGGATTATGGATTCATGGTTAATTCCAGTATGCAAAGGCTTGTTGATATCTTGCTTTTTATTTTTGCGACCTTTACGCTGAACTTTGGTCCACTGACCAGGCAAAGGCAAGTTTTTAGGAGTACCCGACGACAAAGGCTTTTGCAAATCGGGACAAAGCTGAGTCACATTGTTATTATTGTTATTAATAATATTTGACGAATGCTGATTATTGATAACAGCAGATACAGCAGCAGCAGAGGAGATAGCAGAACTGTTTTATGGAGCAGCTGCAATAGCATATGACAGAGCGCCATTTGCCATTGTTGAAGATTGTGTTGTCAAAGGCAACGAACAATAATTATTAGAACTAGCGGCGGCAGAGACAGCAGAAAGAGGCAGCATTATAGGTTACGCCGACTCCAGCAGAATGCAGAGAGCCGTTTAATAACGTAGTTGCAGTTGTACGTGTGTCTAAAACAGTGACACCCGCAGAACTCTCAGTCAATCTGGTTTGATAGTCGGGAGAGCATAATTATTATCCAAACAGTTGTTCTTGGATTTGTTTTCATTTTGCATTTCCTTCTCTTCAGTGGCTAGTGAAGCAATAGCAGAAAGCAGCTCATCTAAACAAATCGGTTTTTCTAATGAGCGAACAGCGGCTTTAAGCGCGCCAGACTGCTCAATGAGTATTTTGCATTCATCTCGCAAAGAGTTGACGATATCAGCCAAGCGTGAGTTATCAAATTTAAGAGCGCTGATTTCCTTTAGCGCCAAATCCAAGGCAGGCATTAGTTTAGTAGAGTCAAGTGATGACGATGTAGGAGTATGCGAGAGCTCAAAACTGTCAATAGCTTCAGGAACGACAATAGGGAACGGCGAGCGAAGGGAGTTTCGTTTTATCCCGTCATCCTCAAACCAACCGCAACCATTTCCACCCCATATCTATCCTTTTCCGATTTTCACCACAGCCTTACCACTCATCCGGCAACGCTTGGAATCGAGCTTTTGTAAACTTCCCCATATTGGGATTTTTGTTGGTTAACTTTAATTTGACATTTCGCGTTTGTTTACATTTTTATACCTGCTCTGGTGTGCTTAATTTAAATTTAATTTAAATTTCGGGTTGTTAAATTAACTAAATCCAGTGCGGGGGTATTATATATTAAAAAAGAGCACGCCGATCTACGAGGTAATTTAAACGTAGTGTGTGCCGGCATCCATCTGGAGTGGCTTTGAAAAGGTCACCTCAAACTTATGGTCCCAAGGCGCCGGGATTTCTGTTGTGCAAAACATATTGGAGTTTTGGAGCAGTGTTGGCTGCTATTAGCTTCCAAAATTTATCAGGTGGGTGTCCAACGAAAACCCAAATGCCTCAGGCACAATAACAGGTAATAAAAAAAGAAAATTTCAATTATAAATATTTGCAGCTGAAGCTTAGAATTTTCATGTGGTTGTGATTTATGCCCAAATTAATAAAAATGGTTTATCCTTTGCTTTCTTTATTTCTTTTCTAGCGCCGAAACTAGGAGGCTCCGGCCTTGAGGCGTAGCGGACGAGGTGATGGGACCTTGGAATGTCGAGTTTACTGGAAGTACACTTGCTTAGAAAAATTAATATAAGGATTGTTACTTTTGCATACTTTTATTTCGTCTTTCTAGGTACCTTTGCCAACGACTTGGGAGTTCGGCCGTACCACTCGAGCGGGCCAAGGTACGCCCAACGCGGGGAACATCCACACCCTGACAACGTCCCCTGCCTCGAGAACTCAGCCGGGCATATGTCGATTTAGGTGCCGTGCCATTGCGGGAAGTAGAAAAAACTGAGATATGTACTTAAGATTCGTTACTTTTTTCTTTCTTTCTTTTCTTTCTTATAGGAAAATTTTGCATCACCACTTCTGCAGGAATAACCTACCCCCGACTTGACCCTCTTCGAGGGTGAGTTTCACAGCACGTAATGGAATATATTTGTATACAGTTTATTACATTTTGTCCTTCTTTCAGGTCATCACAGCGGCATTTTAGTATTAAGTTATTTAGTATACATGTATATAGTTTTAAGTTATTTAACCGTAAGGTGTTTAGTTCTAGGTTAACTAGTATTAAATTAATCAGTATTAAGTTATTGAGCATTAGGTTCTTCAGTGCTAGGCTCCTTGGCGCTAGGTTCTTAGGTTGCGGTTATTGTTTATGGTCCTTCACGTGCCAGGCCCCTAGACTCTTACCTCCCAATGACTCTAACAGGTACATATTATTCCCTAGCGCCTTAGTAACTCGACACTTAGTGAACTTGTGACAAAATTTAGCGTTTATGTTTTGCTTCGTCGCTAATTACAAAGTTCCGTTTGTAAATTTCTTGACCGGGCTTAAATTGTATTTGGCGGAGCCTTTTATTTGTAATGCGCCGCGTTACTTTCATACGCTTTATGTAAATTTGCTTTTATTTCTCGCGCATTAATCTAAGCTTGTCACTGAGATCAAGTACGAACATTTCGTTGTCGTTTAGACAACTCAATTTCCTTGCAAATGCATAATCAGCCCCATTTGTGAACATGTTAAATCCGAAGAGTGCAAAATATGGCGAGACTCCTGTCGCAGAGTGCACTGCACTCCGAAGAGAACATTCGATCTCAGTTAGGTATAGGTTTCGTCCCTCCCACAAATTTTCATCCTCCCAGCAGCTCCTTGCAGCACGACTGCTCCATATTCTCTTACTCCAGGAAGGCATCGAATCCAATCCGGGTCCGTCTCCTGACCCCGGTCCTGAGAAATGGTTTTGCTGCATCTGCCGGAAAAGAATCTTTTTAGGACAGTCATACTCTGTTCAGTGTGTCTCGTGCAAGGGATGGTTGCATCGGACAGGTTGTTCTGGGCTTGATCCCAAAACCCGACGTCCACGTAACTTTTATAAATCTTTTGTGGCTCTTTGCTGTTCACGCCCAAGGGCGTCCCGTTGTCTACGCCTAAGCGCCCCCCACTACCTTCCAGCAGCCCCGCTGCTCAGCAAGCCACAACAAGTACCCGCTGCTGCTCGCGCCCCACGGCGCCAACAACTCAAACAGCTGATACCACTCATAAATACTACTTTCGTAGTAGAGTTGGTAGCAATGCTGAGCATCAGCCCCTACCTCCGTCTGCACCCCCCTCTTTTCCGGCAGCAATCGTGCAGGTCAGGGAAACAGACTCTTAGTCCCTACCTCCGTTTGCACCGTCTGCCAGCACAGAATATATAGGTTTGCAACATCCGCCCAATGCAGCCCCTGCCTTGGGTGGTGCCACTTTCCTAGATGTTCTGGTCTCCGCGACGGCAACCCCCGACGGGTTTCATCGCGCCATGTTGCCAGGTAGCAAACCCAAATCATCCGGGTACCCCAATGCTTGCCTAAGGACGCCCAGTCCCAGGGCCACAACAGCAATTGCGTCCTGGCCTTCCACAACCCAGGCGTAGTCACCCGCCACTTACCCCCAGAGTGGCGGCGTCTCCCCTTACGCACTTCAGAATACTGCAGTTAAACTGTAATGGACTAACTGGGAAGATTACGGAGATCGGAGTCGATTTCATGAAGCGGCACAACATCCGCATTGCTGCGATTCAAGAGACTAAACTCACAGCAAGATCTGCATTGCAGACCTTCTCTGGGTATAATGTCCACAGGAAAGACCGCGAGAGCGGAAATGGAGGCGGTCTCGCGTTTATCATACACCACTCTGTGCAATATTATATATTTGATCCTGGCATCGACCGTAGGGACAATGTCCTAGAACGTCAAGGCCTATCTGTTCGGTCATGCGATGCAAACCTAGAAATCATCAACATCTACATCCCTCCTGCCACCTGTTGCCCCAGTGGATACCGCCCTAATATCAGGGCCTTACTCACTGGCAACAATCGCATTATCTTAGGCGATTTCAATGTCCATCATGATCTATGGCATTCAAACTTGCGGGCGGACAGTAGGGGTGAGATGTTGGCGGATCAAATAGAAGAAACGACGTTCTTCACAATAAACGGAGACGCCCCCACACGTATGGTAGGAAGCTGTCACAGCTCGCCAGATATCTCAATCGTGAGCGCAGAACTCGTAAACTGCGTCAACTGGCAGCCGATGGTAACATTGGCATCCGACCACCTGCCCATACTCATTTCGTTCGAGCGTACCGCCGACTTCATCGCCACTGAAAAACTTCAAAAAACTTCAAAAAAGGAAAGTGGGAAGAATATAAATCCCTTACAGACAACCGCTTTGCTGCCATCCCTATCACGACTGATGCCCGCCAAGGGGAGCGTGCCTTCCGTAAGGTCATTGAATCCGCCTCGGCACATTTCATTCCCGACGGGAGAATTCCCGAAATCCGGCCCCACTTCCCGGCGGAGGCCGCAAACTTAGCGAGATAACGTGACCTAATAAGGCAGCTTGATCCAGGCGACCCCCAAATAAGGGATATAAACCAACGCATCAGATTGCTTGTGGATGAACACAAGCGGGCGAATCGGAGGAGCACCTAAGAGGTTGTAACCTCTCTACCGGTGTGGGTAAACTTTGGTCCACCGTAAAGTCCCTATCGAATCCGACTAAGACCAAGACAAAGTTTCCATCGCCTTTGCGACAAAGTGCTATCGGACGCGAAAAAATGCGCGAGCGCTTTCTGCCGCCAATGATATAATGCATCCTCCGATCGACAAAGATAGACGGAGAGCCAATAGACACGCACATAAACACAAATTCAGCCGCGTCTCCAATCACCATCACCGCTAAAGAGGTTGAGGACGCCATTGGACGTGCGAAACCATCCAAAGCAGTGGGCCCAGACGGCATAGCCATGGCCGATGCTTACAAGCCTAGGGAAAGAGGGTTTCAAATATTTAGCGCATGTCTTCAACCTGTCTCTTTACACCTTTGTCATACCCGAGAAATGGAAAATGGCCAAGGTGGTCCCGCTACTAAAGCTGGGAAACCCGCTAACATAGGTGAGTCGTATCGTCCGATATCTCTCCTATCGCCAGTGGCAAGACGCTTGACCATTTTGCTCCCTTATTCCAAGCAAATTTGCAGCTAGGCCTCATCAGCATGGCTTCAGAAAACTCCATAGCACACCACCGCTCTAAATGCCATTAGCACCCCAGATAAATTGCGGTTTAAATCAGTTTAGAACAGTACTCGTAGCAGGTGCCACTTTCCTAGATGTTCTGGTCTCCGCGACGGCAACCCCGACGGGTTTCATCGC